>JBBPBX010024308.1:0-30156 GCA_038048925.1 Garcialebias charrua | reverse complement strand
GCGTCTACCGGTCGCGGAGCGAAGCGTGCGAGAGCCTGTGGCACCCCGAGACCGGGCGCGCGGTCTTCCGAGCCACCATGCCGCTGGGCGCGTTCCGCGCGTACTCTGCGGCGTTGCGCTTCGACGACCGCGAGACGCGACGCGATAGAGGAGGAGGCAAGCTGGCGCCCATCGAAGAGGCGTGGGACGCGTGGGCCTCCCGGTTGCCGCTAATGTACGATCCGGGCAGCGCTGTCACTGTCGACGAGCGCCTGGTCCCGTTCAAAGGTGAGAGAGAGAAAGAGAGTAATCGGCACGTGGGGTATAACGAGTGTTTACTGAGATGTTGTCTTTATCTAATATTATAAATATGTTTTTGTATATGTAAAGAAATGAAACAATCCACACGCACACACACGCACACACACACACACGCGCACGCACACGCACACGCACGCACATACATACACACACGCACACACTTACACACACACACACACATACACACACACACACACACACACACACACACACACACACACACATACACTAGATTAAGGGTTAGGCCCACTCGCGGATGGAGGGCGCGGCGCCTGCGCCAAAAAACACACTTCACCCACCCCAAACGCCTCGCGGTCGCGAACGGGAGGCTCGGGGAGGTATACCAGTGTGTGCGCTGTTGCAATAGGAATCGCGATTTAAAAACACCCCCTTGCGATGTACGGAGGTATCGCACACGCACACACACACACGCACATACATACACACACGCACATACACACACACACACACACACACACACACACACACACACACACACTAGATTAATCGTTTTCATTTTTTGTCTTTCTTTCTTTCTGTCTTTCTTTCTTTCCCTCGCCCCCCAGGACGCTGCGCCTTTCGCCAGTACATGCCGGGCAAACCGGCCAAGTACGGACTCAAGCTGTGGGTGGCGTGCGACGCTCGCTCCAGCTACGCGTGGAAGATGCGCGTGTACCTGGGCAAGCGCGACAAGGCGGCGCCGCCCGACAGGAACCTGGCTGCGCGCGTCGTGCTGGACGTCACAGAGGGCCTGCGCGCCGGCACCGTCGTCACCACCGACAACTTCTTCACGTCGTACGCGCTGGCCGCACGGCTGATGCGAGAGCGGGGCGTGGCGCTGCTGGGCACGGTGCGTGCCGGGCGCGTCGACATCCCCCGAGTTCTGACGGACGCGCGCGACCGGGAACCCTTGTCCACGCGCTTCGCCTTCGCACGGGAGCCCGTGCCAGCAGCTCTCGTTTCCTACGCAAGCAAACGCGGCGGAGGCGGACGCAGTCGGTGCGTGACCCTGCTCGCCACGGCGCCGCGCCTCTTGCGTCCGTCCGTCAGCGAGCAGCGCGCCGATCGCAAGCCGCTCGCTCTGCTCGAGTACAACGCGACCAAGGGCGGAGTGGACAACCTGGACAAGGTGCTGGCTGCGTACAGCTGCCGTCGCAGGACTGCGCGGTGGCCCCTGGCGCTCTTCCACAACATGGTGGACGTGTCCGCCTACAACGCCTACGTGCTGTGGCGCGAGACGCGCCCCGACTGGATGCGTGGCAAGCGCGCCAGACGCAGGATCTTCCTGGAGCGCCTGGGTCTCGCGCTCACACGCTCGTTGTCGTCCGCAGCAGAGGATCGTGCAGAACGCGTTGTCGGAGGTCAGTGCGGATTGCGAGGAGGAGGAAGAGGAGGAGGAAGAGGAAGACGAGGAGGAGGAGGAGGAGGAGGAGGAGGAGGAGGAGGAGGAGGAGACGTCCGAAAGCGTTGCGGAGTCTGTCCCCGGAGCAAAGACGCTAAAACGCGTGTGCGCTGTAGCGATTGCGGGGTGCCTGTGTGCGGGCGATGCACTCTCCCTTTCTGTCCCGAGTGCGCGGGAAGAGAAGGAACACACGTCGATTCGACCGTTGTCATGGCAACCGCGGACCGATCTCGTTCGTTGCGGAGAGCTCCCGTTAGATCGTTGCTGACGGAAGATGGGGACGTGTAAGAACCCATATGCTCATTCTCCCAACGCACACACACACACACACACACACACACACACACACACACACACACACACATACACACGCACGCGCACACACACACACACACACACACACACACAGGTCCGCGAGACCCCCCCATCCCCCCACACACACACGCACACACATACACAAGCGGGGTCCGCGAGACCCCCCCCACTCCCCACCCATCACCAAGGAACGTAGCACAAGAATAGACAACTGACCATTGGGGTCCCAGAGACCCCCAACGGACTCTCAGCAGAACAATCAATCGCTATCGGTGGTGGGGTCTGACAGACCCCCACTGCAACGCCCTGAGATTGCAGAGCACGGCCTATTCTTGTGCGGAGGGGTCCCAGAGACCCCACACCCAGGAACGTAACAGATGCGCACACAAGGGTTAAGGAGGTGGGGGAGACCCCGCCTCCCATATAAAGGTCCATTTCCTACATTTTCTTGAGAGTCGGAGGGAAGAACTTCCTAAGAACTTGGTTTCTTCTCTGGAAAAAGCTGGAGACGTTCCGGTCATTGTGTCAATTAGACCCACGTTTCAGCTGGTGTAACCCACTCACTCATTCTATGAAAGAATTTGTTTTCCGAAGTTTTATTTTGAAAATAAGTCAGTGCGCTTGGCTCTGTTCCTGCCGGGAGAAAGCGTGCTCCCGTTCGTCTAAACCAGCCATACACGGAAGTCGACTGGACGTGAGCTGGACCACACAGTCCGGTAGTGTCCACAAACTTCTCAGCCCTCATCTCCAAGGGACTATCGTCGCCAGGTAAAGAGGCGATGTTTGTATGCTGAACGCTCGGAAGTACAGCCAGACCTGTTCGGGAAGGTGCCACCCTGGTAGTTTCAAAATAATTAACTTCGGTTAACTTAGCTTTCATTCCTCCTATTTCTTCTTTTTCATAAGCTATTAATCTGTTAAGTAATATGCCAACAGTAAAGTTCCTAACTGTCTGTTTGTTTTAATTTGAATTCTTGTCAACGTAGTTAGTAAATCAGAGCTAATATCGATACAAATGTTTAATGTAAATTTCTGATTATTTCAATAAAAGGTCTATTTTCTGGTAGACCAACATAAGTTGAAGTCTCTCGTGAAGTTACATTTTGTCTAGTCACAGTTAAAGCAATTTAATACCGGAAAAAGGATGAACTCGCGAATTGGTGGCAAGTTTGTGCAGATAAAGTCTGCTCAGACCTGCGCATCTAAAATATAGGTAATTCAGTAAACTGACCAGTAAGTCCTATATTATTACAATAATGGTGGCCCTGTAAGTGTTTAAATACCTTACCCCCATTATGTTACTACATTTGGTAGCTCGTACGCGTTCCTGAGACGGTTATTAAGTTGTTTTGTGTAGCTTATTGTCACTGTATTTGTTGGCATAGTTCTGCATCCTGTTGTGGACTTGTAGAATAGTTTTGGCTGGTGAGTGTCTCAGAGATTGCTAATCGTGGCATTGTCTGGTGCATTTCCCGTTAAAATTATCTTTTCTTTTCACATTTCAACGTATGCTTGAAGCTACGGATGAATGAATGTTTGTGTTTGTGAGACGTTTCATTACGTGTCGCGAGGCTGCATGCATTTTTCATTGTTGTGACCGCCGTGTCACCACTGCTTCATTTTATTACTTCTGCGGATTGCTGTTCAAGGTCTGTTTCACACATTTGCTGCACCATTTTACCTAATCTGTTACAACGTGTTGGCTGAGGTTCGGGTGAACCCAATCGGCTTTGGACCGGACGTTCTGACCTCCGGTTCCGATAGACGTAAAGTCCGTTGTTTAAACAGTTAGCGTGCTACCTTCTCTGGAAGGCGTGGGGAGTAGCATGGATGTGATTGGGCTCGTTAGCAGTATTTTCTGTGGTGTATTCTACGTTTGTTTTGTGATAGTGTGTCCAGAACTTTGGGTCGAGCTAACGTTATCGGTACCGAGAGGCAAAATGGCTGCTTAGAGTGCTGTGATTGGTCCATTGTGTGTTGTGTTCAAAGACGTTGGTTCTGATAGACTGCTGGTTGTCAGATATTCATTTTTGCACACATTTCTGACAGTTTATCTGTGTTGTTCGTTCTATGCACGTGATATCGTCGAAGACTGGCTTTACCGCAGTGTTTTGCAATATTTATAAGTGTTTTAGAATGTTGAAAAGTCCGTTCCACACTAACGTTCGACCGACCGCAGGTCCGTGAACGTACCGCTCGAACGGCACGTCACACGTGGGTGGCGTTAGGTTTAGAAGACTTCATTTCCCATGAACACTTGGGTTTTAGAACTGCCTGTTCGGTCTTCGCTGTGATTGGTCGATTACGCTGTAAGTGTTGACGCTTGAGGGAGTGAGGGGCTCACTCCTCGTCAACTTTCACTTCAGCTGCTGGTCCCAGACAAGTTTCCATGCTTGTTTGTCCATTACTGTCATTGAAAAGACTGTTTAAACGCGGTGTTTTTGAGACTTTAGTGAATTTAGGAGTAAGTTGTTCAGAGGCTACCGATCGCCATGTGACCAGGTCACGTGACACCGGGAGCTACAACTGCTTTATGGGTCAGACCGCTTTCTTTTAAACGCAGTTTAAACAGTTTCACAGTTCAACCGATTTTGCTCACATAATTTCGTTTTTGTGAGACTAGGGTTCTAGAGTTTTGTCACGTAAGGGCTCTAGATATTTCTGATTGATGTTTTTGGTCCGTTGTTAGATGTCTGTGAGCTAAAAGCTGAAGCTTCGCTCACAGGCGACAACAGCGCCTCTATTGCGGTCAGATAGAGAAATTGCAGTCGCTGTGATAAACTTATCCAGCGTGGCATCCCCATCTGCTGGTTACTTTAGAAGACGTAGTCTTCCTGTAATTTGTACATGTTGAACGTTCCTGTTTTAAACGGGGAACAATTTGAAATATTGTACTCACAGCATCCTTTAATTTGATTTTCGCAGAAAATCAAATGTTGATGGCAGAACAGTTACACAGAAGTATTACAGACATGTCTTCTTTTTGATAAAACTTGACACTTTTTAATCAGATTGGACTTTCTCTTTAATGTGTGTTAATTCAGAATTGATCTACAATATATTTTTGTCATTTCAATGATGATCTGTTACTTGCATGAGTTTGACCCTTCTGCTGGTTTATTTCTACAATACAAGTGTGCTCTGAAATCTAGGACATGAGTCAGGGTAAAAGCTGTTCACTTCCTTCTCTGTTTTGTCTTCAAGCTAGACTCAACAGGCCAATCCATCTGGTTGTTTATGTAAACAGTTTTCCTGTTGTCCGTCAAGAGACATTTCTGCCTATGGAATTAAACTTCCATCTTTTATTTTGTTAAACCAGCCAATAGTTATTGAGGAGGTGGGGGAGACCCCGCCTCCCATATAAAGGTCCATTTCCTGCATTTTCTTGAGAGTCGGAGGGAAGAACTTCCTAAGAACTTGGTTTCTTCTCTGGAAAAAGCTGGAGACGTTCCGGTCATTGTGTCAATTAGACCCACGTTTCAGCTGGTGTTACAGTAAAGCTTACTGTAACCCACTCACTCATTTTATGAAAGAATTTGTTTTCCGAAGTTTTATTTTGAAAATAAGTCAGTGCGCTTGGCTCTGTTCCTGCCGGGAGAAAGCGTGCTCCCGTTCGTCTAAACCAGCCATACACGGAAGTCGACTGGACGTGAGCTGGACCACACAGTCCGGTAGTGTCCACAAACTTCTCAGTCCTCATCTCCAAGGGACTATCGTCACCAGTTAAAGAGGCGTTGTTTGTATGCTGAACGCTCGGAAGTACAGCCGGACCTGTTCGGGAAGGTGCCACCCTGGTAGTTTCAAAATAATTAACTTCGGTTAACTTAGCTTTCATTCCTCCTATTTCTTCTTTTTCATAAGCTATTAATCTGTTAAGTAATATGCCAACAGTAAAGTTCCTAACTGTCTGTTTGTTTTAATTTGAATTCTTGTCAACGTAGTTAGTAAATCAGAGCTAATATCGATACAAATGTTTAATGTAAATTTATGATTATTTCAATAAAAGGTCTATTTTCTGGTAGACCAACATAAGTTGAAGTCTCTCGTGAAGTTACATTTTGTCTAGTCACAGTTAAAGCAATTTAATACCGGAAAAAGGATGAACTCGCGAATTAGTGGCAAGTTTATGCAGATAAAGTCTGCTCAGACCTGCACATCTAAAATATAGGTAATTCAGTAAACTGACCAGTAAGTCCTATATTATTACAATAATGGTGGCCCTGTAAGTGTTTAAATACCTTACCCCCATTATGTTACTACAGTCCTATCCATGTAGGCACTCAGAGCCCTAACAGGGCAGAGCACGTTCAGCCACCTCTGTTCTTCAGTTAGAACAAAGGGAGGAGGAAAAGTTGACAGCTCAAAGTCCAGACTTCTGGGATTTAAAGTTGGTACTTTTGGCACATATGCGGGGTTTGGACACAGGGTGACCTTTGACCCGTCTGGGGCAAATCTGGTACACATTGGATGCACTGATAATGCGTGGAGGTCACCCATGCATTTTTCTGAGCATAGAGCTAAGAGCAATGCAGTCTTATAAGATAAAAAAATCTATCTTAATGCTGATAAGAAGCTCAAATGGAGGCTCAAATGGAGGCTCAAATGGAGGCTCACACAAAGCATTCAGGACCAACTTTAGGTCCCACTGAGGGGCCAAAGTCCTGCTCCTCTTCCTCAGCATGCCCTTCATGAACCGTATCATGAGAGAGTGGGCAACAGGTGATTTACCTCCCAAGCCCTCGTGGTACGCCAAGATGGTTGATAAAAAGACCTTAATGGTAGAGAAAAAGCGACCCTTCTCCAGCAGGTCCTTTAGAAAGATATGGAGCTGGACCAGGTCATAGGAATATGAGATAATATTCCTCTCCAGACACCAGGCCTCAAAAACATGCCACTTGCAAGCGTAGAGGGTCTGAGTAGACTGTGTTCTCGCTTCTTGTATTGTGTTCACCACATTATTAGGCAGACCGGAGGCCATTAACAGGGGGAACAAGTGGAAATGCGTAATACAACCTCTCCGTTGGCCAGCTGTAGGTCAGGGCATCTGTCCCCAGCGGTGCATCTGTCTTCCTTATCGAATGATACAGGGCATAGTGCGTATTGTTGCTGCAAGCGAACAGATCTACGTTGGCCCTCCCGTATCATGCCTAGATCTGGTCCACGATGCGAGGGTTCAGCCGCCGATCTGAGGGGAGGAAGGGCCTTCTTGAGAGGGCATCTGCCCCATGATTCAGCTCGCCTGGGACGTGGGTCGCCCTCAGCGACAAGATCCGGGAGATGCACCACGTGAGCAGTTTCTGTGTCAACCTGAGGAGGGTTTGGGACCTTGTTCCACCTTCTCTGTTGATGTAAGAGACCGTGGTCCTGTTGTCTGATTTTATCAGGACATGTTGTACAACCAACCCCTTTCTGTATAAGTGTTTCAGAGACAAAAACACTGCTCTGAGTTCCAGGAAATTTATGTGGAGCTTGGCCTCCTGCTGGTTCCAGACCCCTTGGGCATACTGGTTTCTACAGAGACCTCCCCACCCAGTTTTTGACATGTCTGTGGTCACCAGGACTCGTGACAATACCCGCCCTAGCGTGACACATTTGCTGAACACTGTAGGGGCCTTCCATGGCTCCAGAGCCTTCATGCACTCCGAGCCAATCCGTATCCCCCTCGTTCGCCGAGTGGGGGCAGGTTGCAATTGTTTGTTGATCCATATCTGTAGAGGGCGCATTCTTAATAAGGCCAGAGGCACGTAGACAATAGCTACTGCCAACAGGCCCAAGAGACGCTGACACAGCTTGAGAGGCACCCTCTGGCCTAGCTGAAAACTTGCTAGGCAGAGGTCGAGGGATGAAAGCCGTGCCTCTGAGAGCCTTTCCCTGTACAAAATGGAGTTGAGCTGTACTCCCAGAAATACGGTAATCTGGGATGGGGTCAGATTGCTCTTCTCCAGGTTTATAACGAAACCTAGGGCTTCCAGGTGAGACATCACCCTTTCTGCGTGCTGCTATGCCTGGACTCTTTTGTGTCCGAGTATCAACAGATCGTCTAGCTAAATGAGAACTCTGACCCCTTGCCCCTCACCGGAGTCAGGGTAATGTCCAGGCATTTCGTGAATGACCTGGGGACGGTTTTCAGGCCGTAAGGCATTGCCAAAAAATTGAACGCGGTGCCCTCGAAGGCAAAGTGGAGATATTATCTGTGGCAGGGTAGGATGTTCACGTGGAAGAAAGCGTCTTTCAGATCCACCATGCAGAAGTAATCTCTCGGTCGAACCGAGTGGATGCCTTGTCTATGGGTTAACATCCTGAATTTGTACAATTTTATTCTTCTGTTCAGACCCCGGAGGTTCAAGATGGACCTCAAGCCTTGTTCCCGTTTTGGGACCAGGAAGTACTTGTTGTAATGGCCCTTTTTTACATTGTGAGCTGGGACCACTCTGATCACCCCTTTCTGTATCATAGTCGAGATCTCATCTCTCAGAACATGAGCATGGTCTGGGCTGATGGAAGATGACAGTATCCTCGTGACGGGAGATGGTCGCTTGTAGAACTGTAGCCGGAGACCCAGGGTGACCGTGGACATGACCCACGTGCCTGGTTTGCATGCAATCCAGGTGACAGCGTGTACACTCAGTCTGGAAAGCATGTGTATTCTGTGATGTTTGTGTGTCAAGGGGACAGGAGGGGGGTAGTGGCCCCCTCCTGGTCACCCTCCGGCGGACTTGCCTGTCTCTTTGCAGTAGCCGGAGTGTCTATCTTTTGTAGACAGACCTCTGGCTTCTAGCAGGGGGCTCATAGTCTGCCCTGACTGTTCATGTCTCATTAGGGTCAGGGTGGCCGTGTGTGAGTGCTACACTCCCCTTTATTGACATGCTTTGCATAAAAAAGGTGCTGTGTTGTTGTTTTTTAGTCAACACACAGGACACTATGTGCTTTCTGAGACTTTATTGCTGTGCTTAAAGGATGTCTTTATTACACCAACATTTGAGTGATTTTTTGTGCACACATGAAAAATCAGATAGACATGGCTTTTTAACACAAAGTCTGGCTTTAAAAGTTCGGTCTCCCCTTTGTCCACGTGGGTGGGAGCACCTGAAAAATAGCGAGGCGGCCCTGTATCAGGCCGACTTCTGCTTTCAGTCCTTGTTCACTGAAGAGGACCTCGGTGGACCCGCTGGGCGTGGGATAAATCTGTGCCTTCCCAGGCTTGGCCAGCCTGGGATGGCCCTGCGGCGGGCTTTGGCCGTTGCTCTCCCTCAAGTGCTGGCCTTTTCTGTGGGGGACGGCGTGTGGCTGAGTGGTGTCGAGTTGCGCGCCCATGTGTCCACTAGCGTCTCTGGGTTGCACAAAAAGCTTTCTGGGTATCTCCTCACGCAAGGCCTTTTCTTGTTTCCTCCTTTGTTCCAGCCTGCTCTGAATTCTTTCGAGAGCACCGCCGAAAAGCCCCATGGGCTCAATGGGATAATGGAGGAATGGGTTACGTTGGGCCTCTGGTAGGTCAGTCAACGTTAGCCACAAATGGCGCTAAGCGATGACAATCTCGGCCATACTCCTTCCCTGAGCAATGGCGGCTGTCCCCATGAGGCGAAGAACAAAGTCTGTTGCCTTGGGGGCCTCCTCCAGAACATTGGCCGCCTTCTTTCTGTTGGAGGTCTGCTAGAGCTCCTGAAGCTTTTCCGCCAAGTAAGCTTGCATCATAGCCGAAGCATTCATGGCGCAAACCGCAAGGCCTTGCGCTCGGTAATACTTCTCGAGCTGCGAGGCAGACATGCGGCAGGCCTTGCAAAGTTGGTCTGGAGCCTGAAGTCCTGGGGGCCAAGTGGGACGCCAACGTGTTCTCCATCTGGGAGATGTTGGCCATGCCAGCCGCCTCCATTCCGGTAACGTCCAGGAACTGGGAGAGAGGCAAAGTCATTGGAGCCCTGGGTTCAGCCCAGGTGCGAGTCAGCTTCGTCTGGAAGTCGGGAAAAATAGGTATCCTGTGCCTCGTGGCCGACTGCTGCTTGGCAAACCAAAAGTTCCCCTCTAACCCCATTACCCGTTGTCGAGGGGGGATTCTGGCCAGTTAATCCGTAGCGCGTCCATTGCTCTGCGACATAGCTCGAACAGCACGGGTACAGACACATCAGTCTCTGATTGACCTGCCGCAGAAACACAAATCAATGCACCGGCGGATCACCTCTAGGTAACCCGGTAACTAGGGGAGTGGTTCCGCTGAAGTAAATAGGCTTGCTGTAATACACTACACTCCACCCTTTTTAGAACAATGCTACGTAAGTAAAATAACACACAACATAGCCAATGTAGTAAACACAACTTGTCATTCAGTTGACAAACATTGAAACATCTTCCATTTTTTTAGTATCACACAAGTCTCATAAGTGAAACTCATAAGTCTAATCTTTTTGGGGGTACCCTGAGTCGTTCAGGGTTATGCCTGAGAACCTATGGCGTGCTCTCTGTAGGGGGCACTTCCTCTGCAACTGTGGGTGTCACTGTGCTAAGGTCAGAGTTGGTTCCAGGATCAGGTGGACGTGCTGGTTGCTCCAGTGTCTTTGGTTGAGCATTTAACAGCTGATCCACATGGCGTCTCCAGCTATGGTCTCCAGTGTCCACCTCATACATCAGAGGGCCGCTCCTAGTGATGATCTTTCCAGGCGTCCACTTTTCTTCTCGGTAGTCACGTGCCAGAACCTGCTGTCCCACGTCAAAGCTTCTTGGCGGTTCACCCGAAAAGCTGCTGAACTGTTTGTTCTGCACTTCTCTCTTCAGGTTTGGCTTTAGAAGGTCAATGCAAGATCGGAGCTGTCTGTTCATAAACAGCATTGCAGGTGTCTAATTGGTTGTTGCATGGACAGAGTTGTGGTACACCAAGAGGAAATTGTCAATTTTGTGTTGAAGAGAGATGTCTCCTTTTATCGTTGCTTTTATGGACTTTTTGAATGTTTGTACGAACCGTTCTGCTAATCCGTTTGTTGCTGGATGGTGAGGTACCGACTTGAAATGCTTGATACCATTCTTTTTCATGAAGTCTTGGAATTCCTCAGAAGTAAACTGTGGGCCATTGTCACTCACAATTTGTTCAGGAAGGCCATACCTGGCGAAGATGGTTCTCAGAACAGATATAGTCTTTGCTGATGTTGTTGAGTTCATTTGGACTACTTCTGGCCACTTAGAGTGAGCTTCCATAGCTATAAGAAACATAGAGTTCATGAACGGGCCAGCAAAATCGATGTGCACTCTCTGCCAGCGTGCAGATGGCCATTCCCACGGGTGTAGGGTAGCCGTTGGCGGTGCGTTTTGAACGTTCAGGCACCCTGGACAGGTTTTGGTGATGTCCTCAATCTGTTTATCTATCCCCAGCCACCAAACTTAGCTACGGGCCAGACTTTTCATCTTCACCGTACCTACGTGAGCCTCATGCAGACTGTCCAACACTCTGGTGCGAAGCTTGGAGGGAACCACCACACGTGATCCACACATCAAGGTTCCCAGGCAAACTGACAGTTGATCACGTCTTGCTGAAAACTCTGGGAAACAGGGATTCCCATGGGTAGGCTAGCCTTATACTGTTATGTCGTACACTTTGGAAAGTGTTAGGTCATTCCGTGTTTCTCTTCGAAACATGTCATTCTTAACTGGCAGCAGTGTTGTGTAAAACATTCTACCGAGTCACCTGTTGACGGCGGTTCCTCCACAGATGTTGACAGGGGGAGGTGTGACAAACCATCAGCATTACAGTGTTGTTTAGTTCTCTTGAACTCAATGTCATACGAGTGTGCTCCTAAGAACAGGGCCCATCTCTGTAGTCGCGCAACTGACATCACTGGGACTCCTTTTCGTGGATTGAATATAGACACTAGGGGCTGATGATCAGTCACTAAGGTGAACCTTCGGCCATAGAGGTAATGGTGGAACTTTTTGATCCCCCATACTAGGCTAAGGGCCTCCTTGTCTAACTGTGCATAGTTGCGTTTGGCACCTGACAGGGACCTTGAAGCGAATGCAATAGGGCATTCAAGTCCATTATCCAACGTGTGCGACAGGACTGCGCCAATGCCATACGGGGATGTATCACATGCTAGACGGATGGGTCTGGATGGATCATAGTGGGTAAGTAGCTCGTCAGATGTTATTAGTGTCTTTGTTTCTGTGAAGGCCTTTTCCCATTTTTCTGACCAATGCCATTCCACTCCTGTCTGTAACAGTGCATTTAGTAGATACAGCACTGAGGCAAGGTTGGGTAGAAACTTGTGGTAATAGTTGACGAGACCCAGGTACGATCTGAGTTGTGACACATTTTCAGGTTTAGATGCTTTCAGCACTGCCTCAATTTTCTCTTGCGACTTGTGCAAGTCGTGTTTGTCAATGACATGTCCGCAGTAGGAGATTTCACTTTTGAAAAACTCACATTTCTCTCTCTTTGCCCGTAGGCCATACTCATTCAGCCTGGTGAGTACTTTGCTCAGGTTTTGGAAGTGATCATCATCATATTTTCCTGTTATGATAATATCATCCAGGTAGAATTGTGTTCCAGGTATGTCCTGGAGCACTTGATCCATGGCCCTTTGCCAGATGGCTGGGGCTGAAGCAACACCAAACACAAGCCGATTGTATTGGTAAAGTCCCTTATGTGTGTTGATGGTTAAGAACTTTTTGCTCGACTCCTCCACTTCCATCTGGAGATAGGCTTGTGACAAGTCAATCTTTGAAAACTCCTCCCCTCCAGCCAAGGATGAGAAGATGTCCTTGTGGAGGTTCCTCCATCTTTTCCCCAGTGTTAGTATTTATTTAAATGTTTTCACATAATATATTTAGAGTTTTCTTTCTTTTGCATTTTCTTTTCTTTCTTTTTCTTTTGCATTAGGTTGTTTGCTAATTTGGGTGCACACAGTTAGTAAAACACCTGATGTTTATTTAGATCATTAACTATTTTGTTTTGCTGAGTTTGAAGGACTGGCTGGGGGAAGATGATTGGTTGAAAGGCAAACCAGGAAGTGGAACAACCCATCAGGCTGCTGGAACAATCCATCAGGCTGCTGGAAGCAGGGGACTTGATGTTGAAGAATCTGCCTTTCTCTACTAATAGCTTAACTGCTAAAATATTTTGGTGTTGGGTTGTTTTGTGTTTTGATAGTTGTGTTCTAGTTCAAATGTTTTGATTTGAATTAGTTATTTATGTTTATGTGCTGTTTGTCTTTGTGTCACCTCTTACCCCTCCTCGTTCATGTAGGCTAGCCTTTGTGTATAAATTCCCCTGTCTGTTCATTGTGAAGGCAGTGTTTCTGGTTTGTTATCCTGTGTTAGGTGTGCCTTAGTTGATGATTTCTGTTGGGCCCATTTTTCTATATTTTGAGATTAGCTGTTGAAAGCTTTTTGTTAAAAACTTTTTTGAAAATAAATTGGAAATATTTTTCATATAACCTTTGTCCTTGTGCCTTACTGGTCGGACCATCACAGTTGGTGCCAGAAGTGGGATCCACCAGTTAAAGGTTCAGTCTGCAGTTTCTGTAGAACATCAGCACTTAGAAAAAATTTCAACAAGCAAAGCATTCTGATCCCTCCCCCTCAGAGCCATATATGGCTCTGCCCCCTTGTGGTCTGTTAAAATTCAAATTCAAGCTCTGTTTTTATTGGCTGATTCAAATTCAAGCTCGGTTTTTATTGGCTGGTTACAAACTTTGTTTTTATTGGCTGGAAAATGGCGGGTCACTTTTTCTTTTTAGAAATGCTTATTTACCACCTGGAGAAGCAAGGGGACAATATTTTTTTTAAGTTTTTTTCAGAGATTACCTCTCTAACATCAATCTAGTGACAGAGTGAAGAAATATGTTAAAAATATATTGTTAGAAAAGTTACATATAGCAGCTTTAAAGGTACTATCTGCGATTTCTGCAAAGCCCTGAAACTTAGAAAAATTTTGAACAGAGACCTTTCTCCCTCCTCCCCCTTGCACTCTGGCTGACCTGCAACTCCGCCTCCTTAGCTCCTCCCCCACAGCTTGGCTGTCTCGTGAACGCGCATGCATGTAAACACAGTTGTAATGGCGTCGGCGCAGTCAAAACACCGGTAAGGATAGACTATTTGCTTCTCAAATCTTTGCGTATTTGTAATAAAGTATCGTAAATTATGTATAACCCTTTCAATAAGTTATGTGTAGCTCTTACTTTGTGTTACATTTTATCTGTGTTATGCATCTAGTTTTGAAACATTGTCGATGGGCTTCCGATGAGGATTTTACACCCAGAGGTGTACTTCTACGTCCGAAGAAGAGGAACCCAGGATGTTCTCATAGTCACCATGTTTTCATGCAAACATTAAAATGATGATTGGATGAACAGTACTGTTGCTTTGTCTTATTCTTCATGAACATGCAGTGAAATAATTTTCTATTTGAAAGAACACAGCGACAAAATCTTTTTTATTTATTTATTTAGACAATAAATACACAAAAAACCTAAATAAATATGTGACAAGGATCATCAAACCGTTACATAACGCAGACTTAAATAACCATAAATAAAGCACTGAGCATCCACCCTGATGTTAAATACTCTGTTGTGTACTTAGTTTGATTTAAATAACTTTTTAATAAAACTGGACAGAAATTAAACAGAACTTAATTAACTCCAAATTCTTCCTAAACCTGCAGCCTTCAGGGCAACAGAACAGCAAGCAGGGCCCAGGTGACTGATCTGGTCTTCACTTAAGTGGGTCAGGTCAGTAAATATGTGCAGCTTCTCCAGATTGTCAGCTTGTCCAAACATCTAAAGTCCATAGAGAACCACCTGATCTCCACTCTTTCATTTGTGTATATATATATATATATATATATATATATATATATATATATATATATATATATATATATATATATATATATATATATATATATATATATATATATATATATATATATATGATGTAGAATGATGAACAGAAATTCTGCCATTGCTGTTCATCATTCTTTAGTTAGTAACAGGTCACTTTTGTAAATGAGCCCTCGAGGCTCAATGAGATTTACCTGACTAAATAAATGTTGAATGAATGAATGAAGCCGGAAAAGGGTAGCATGCCCTCTCCGGGTCGGGGAGGAGGTCCTGCCCCAAGTGGAGGAGTTTAAGTATCTCGGGATCTTGTTCACGAATGAGGGAAAACTGGAGCGTGAGATCGATAGGCGGATAGGTGCAGCGTCCGCAGTGAAGCGGGCGCTGTACCGGTCTGTCGTGGTGAAGAGAGAGCTGAGTCAAAAGGCAAAGCTCTCAATTTACCGATCGATCTACGTTCCCACCCTCATCTATGGTCATGAGCTTTGGGTTATGACCGAAAGAACAAGATCTCGGATACAAGCGGCTGAAATGAGTTTTCTCCGCAGGGTGTCTGGACTCTCCCTTAGAGATAGGGTGAGAAGCTCAGTCATCCGGGAGGGACTCGGAGTAGAGCCGCTGCTTCTCCACATCGAGAGGAGCCAGTTGAGGTGGCTCGGGCATCTGGTTAGGATGCCTCCTGGACGCCTCCCTGGTGAGGTGTTCCGGGCATGTCCCACCGGGAGGAGACCCAGAGGAAGACCCAGGACACGCTGGAGGGACTATGTTTCTCGGCTGGCCTGGGAACGCCTTGGGATTCCCCCGGAGGAGCTGCTCCAAGTGGCTGGGGAGAGGGAAGTCTGGGCCTCCCTACTTAGGCTGCTACCCCCGCGACCCGACCCCGGATAAGCGGAAGAAGATGGATGGATGGATGGATGGATGATTATATTATTATCAAGTTGAGATGAGACGGCATCAATAAATTGTAGAACAGTAACAATTTTTTTTTATGATTAAACTATCAGATGGAACTGGGAAGTTATTCTTTTTCATTTGATCCTAAGTAAAAAAAAATGTCAGTATTTATTTTCCATTAACATTTTTCTTCACAGGACTGTGTTAATTTTCATGTCTGAAGTTCTTCTATCCTGCTTTTGTAATTTTTTTGTGTTGTAATTGTTCCCTGAGGTTTTTCATCTCTGTTCCCTGATTGCATCGCCTGTTGATACATCTTCATGGTCCTGTTGATCCATCCTCCTGGTCCTGTTGATACATCTTCATGGTCCTGTTGATCCTGGTTCATCAGTTCCTGGCGTGTCCCTGTCGTCTGAGGCTACATTTTCATCTTTCCCTCATCTCACTCACCTCACTTCTATTTCTCCTCAATCTCTGAAATTACAATGGCACTGTTAGCATGAAGATTATTGTTCAATAAAAATATGATGTGTATAATTTAACACCTTTTGTACCAAAGTTTACTTTATTCATTCAACCTTTATTTATACAGGTTAATCCCATTGAGCCTTGAGGACTTATTTATAAGAGAGAGCTGATTTTAATAAAGGATGATGACAACAGTGACAACAATAGACAGTTATAAAAGAGGCATACCGATTTTTTTTTAAACAAATTAAAATAAGATAGCAAAAACAGCTAGATTATAAGGTGAATGTAGAAAACTAAAAACAGGAACTTTAACACAATATGTGTGATCACTGGTCAGTGGAAGTTCTGCTGGACTTCTCATTTGGTTCTGGGCGATGAAAACAAACGGTAGGAACCTCCTTCAGTCTCACACGGCCTGACTGTGTCTTTGTGAAGTGACCTCTCACAAAATGTGCCTGTAGAGTGATACTAGTTTATTTTCTTGCACATTTCTTTGACAGTTAAACATTTAGAGCTCTGGTTGAAAATGTTTGTGCGGATGAAAATGTCATCACTCAGTTTGTGTTGTTATGATGATATGATATACCGTGCAAATAGTAAAGTACTTTATTAAAGCTTGTTTTACATTTTACATATTTTATATAAAATTGTTTGGTAACTTATTTTTGCACAATTAACACTTATTTTGTCACCTGTTATGATTTAGCTCATTCAGTACTAGCTTATTCCTTTTACACCATTGCCCTCTAGTGGTCTGGGGGGTAATCCAACTAAGCCTAAATGAACTAGTAACTAAAAATGCTTTTAAAAAACGCATAGTCAGTGAAGTAATCAGTTTGTTACTGCTCAATAATTACTGAAAAACGCTGGACAAAGTAAGAAAACTCGTTTTTTTGTGTTCTGTTGCGCCAGTAGCTGCTCAAACTGACTGACAGCGACGAGCTGTTTGGAACGAATGAGAGCTACATGAACCACGTGACCGCCTGTCGGCGAGTTCAAAGCGTGTCGCAACTCTCTCTATATATGGCTCTGGTAAAACCTAGATGGACAGAGCTTCAAACAAATATCTTTGTAACAATAGGGTGTTAGAACCAAACTTGCATTGTGCTGAAAGAGATGCAAAACAAGGTGTTCCTTTCTAACAAAGACTATTGTGCATCTTCTCTCAGACTTTTGAGAAGGGAGTTTTTTTCTTCTTCATTCATCCTTTATTTATCCGTAGTCTCATTGAACCATGAAAACTCATTTTCAAGGGAGACCTGTTAGGGAGCAGATGGTGGGGGTTAACGGCCTTGCTCAGGGGCCCAGAGTGGGGTGAATGAGGGTGGAGGCTGATGAAGACTTCTGGATGGAAGGTGAAACGTTTCAGCACAAACAAAAAAAATGTTTTTTAAATAAATAAATAAACTGTCCAGATGACCTGACTGAAAATTGTTGGATTGTATACCCCAATTATTGAGCATTCAGGTGTTTCACCTTTTTCCACCCACATTTTTTGATGTTGTCGGTACCGGGGCTTGAACCGTCAATCTTCCGATCACAGGCCCACTGTCTGACCACTGCGCAACCACTCCCCCTGTCATCCCTAATGTATAATTACATTAATTATACAGTTGGGATACACCCACTGTGAGAAGCCCTCTGATTGGTTAAAAATTAAAATTTGAATTGATAAAGCCCTCTGGATAGAGGTCGAAACGTCTTCTGTAACAAATAAAGTCCAGTTGATCTTGTATTGAACGCCTTTTTTGATTTTATCATGTCCTGGACTGAGAATCTTCACCAGCATTTTGTATTGGACGCCTTTTTCGATTAAAAATTAAGGGGCATGGCTTTTGAAGTCAGCTGTTTTTTCAGCAACTGAGCAGTGTTGACCAGGCAGATGTAATGAGCAGTTGTTTTGGGAACCGCTGAACTGAAGTCAGCTCTGACTCAGTCCAGCTGAGAGCCGGAAGAAGTCCTAAAACTCAAACACCCAGGAGCGATGAAGTAGCCTTAGTGCCGGACGAATCGCAGCCCTGAGAAAAACAACCCTTCTCAGGACAGCAGGTCACTGGTTCTTCACCTGCATCCGCTGTTGTAATGAGAAAAATTTACGCATATCCTGGTAAGACAAAATATCTTCCTTTGACAACGAAACAGTGCCAACTAAGTTAGTTTAGACATTATTTAGTTCATGAATCTGAGAAAAGCATACCTACATTTTAATGTTAAGAGCTAAGAACCTTAGTCCAAATTGAATTTATATCCCTTTCTCAAAGTCTCCATATTTATGTCATTCACTTTCTGAAATAATACTATTATTTGCTGTTCATTCATATTTCATATTTGCCATAATTTTCATTGTCATCATTCAAACTGAAAATAACCGTTGCAGAATTGTGTATTTAAATGACTGGATTCTTTGTTTATCGTCGAGGGAGAGGAATTACATTTGCTACAAGAATTCACATAAAACATATGTTTGTGGGGTGAGGCCAGTCTAGATTACGGTTAGCGTAAACACCTGTTAAAGGGTGCCCGGACAGAAGTCATATCCCTACAGTTGAATCAATGAAAAAAGATTGAAAATAAATAACTAAAATTAGTAGGTGCTCTTGAGGTGTCTTATTTTGCCATGATCATAATGATGAAATGGTTTCTTTTGAAGGTATCAGTCAGTCATGGGCTTTGTCATCAACTTGGACACATTGTTGAGGATGATCCCTGACCTGCAGCTTTACAATGGGTATGGAAAGTATTCAGACCCCTTTAAATTTTTCACTCCGTTTCATTGCAGCCTTTTGGAAGGAGGCTGAAGTCTGTCGGATCTTCAGCTGCAGTTGACACATGCTTATTAATGTTGTGAAGGTGGTGCAGCGGAAGAGGATTACTGTATTGTTGTAAATTCTCTAGTGTAATTGCATGTTCTGAGCAGGATCTGTTTAGTGCTAGAGTCAGTGTTTTTACATTAGACACATTGTTGAGCAGCTATGGGGTCCTTGGGAAAATATTAAGTTGTTCACTGTGATTCTGGTTCTTTTTACATTGATGCCTGTCTGCGTTTGTGATAAAGGGGAGCTATAACAAGTTAACAATTGCTATTTAGTTGTTTTCATATGCAAATAAAATTATGAATATGGAAATGAAGCTGCAAATATGCAAAAGCAGTGCCAAATTTCAGCACTAATATATGTTAGCATGTTAGCATCACTTGAGTAGAAATTTCATTTTGTGTTTTACTGTTCTGACTTGCTAACATTCATTTAAGTTGCAGCTAAGCCTCAAGTTGCCATGTGCTTGATTTAGTCTTCTCAGTTATAATGGCCCTCATGCACGAAAATGTTCGTATTTTTATCCTAAATTTCTCCTACTTTTGTTCGTACGAAGGGAAGGTAATTTACATAATGTCCACCCCTTAAAACACCATATAGGGCCACGCTTCCTGCCTCAGACAGCAGGAAGTGTCCATTCATTCAAACTCAAGAAGTAAAAAGAAGAACTTTACGCGTTCGGAGATCTGCTCTCAGTCGCGCACTGCTACCCCCCCCCCCGCAAGTGTCGGATGTGTTTTTGAACAGAAGCATTTTAAAGTGTCTCGAAACTACAGTTAACTTCATATTAATATAGTGCATGTTCTCCCGTGGGTCGTACAGTATCAGAAATCAAGAATAAATGGTTTGATCTGAAAATGGCTTCAAAAAAACATCTCGCCGCAGCACGGACAGGAGGTGGTGACAGGAGGTGCGCAGCATGCCAACATGACAGGAGGTGGTGGCAAGAGGTGCGCAGCGTGCCAACATGACAGGAGGTGGTGGCAAGAGGTGCGCAGCGTGCCAACATGACAGGAGGTGGTGGCAAGAGGTGCGCAGCGTGCCAACATGACAGGAGGTGGTCGACATGAGTGGCGCGGCCGCGCGCGGGGGTGGGGGGCGTGGCGTGGCGCACGGTGGTCGACATGAGTGGCGCGGGGGGGTTTGGAGCCGCTTCATTTAATTTAACAAATTTGTGTCGTTGCATTTAATTCTTCTTAAACTCAGAATATTTTCTGAGTAACAAAATATGAAGTTATTAGTGAAGGAAGTCCGTCTGGATAACAGCGGTCCGACTCCTCGTAAATTTACGACAGGTCCGGACCACTCGTAAATTTTGTTCGTATCTGAAAAAAATCCTAGGATACGAAAACATTGTTGAATGCCACAAATGATCCTAAATCACTCGTACGCACAGTTTAAGAACAAATCTGTGCGTACGAACGGTTCGTGCATGAGGGCCATTGTGTTTATTTCAGATAGCAGACAGATAAAGTCAGAGACAGGTTGTAGAGAATAGGACAAACTACAAGTGACCTATCAATGAACACAAAGATGTAAGGAAGTTGGCATGTGCTTAATTAAATCTGAAGACTGTTCTACTGTGTCCGGCCTCGCTCTCTGATCGGAGTGTCTGTGTGGATGAAGTGTTCCTGCGAATACCTTAAAATAACATAGAGTCCTAACTATTCATGACAGTTATTATTTAATATATATACATTTCTTTCCTTCTTCTTTCAGCTTCTCCCTTCGTCAGGGGTCGCCACAGCGAACTAGTCGCACAAAGAATTGGCAACTGTTTTTACGCCGGATGCCCTTCCTGACACAACCACAGACCACCGAGCTACCACAGCCCTCTGTGTGGAGCAGAGAGCTGATATCTAGGGTTCCCGGGGGAGCAGATGGTGTGGGTTAAGGGCCTTGCTCAAGGGGCCCAGAGTGGGGCAGATGAGGGTGGAGACAGGTGTGACTGCTTCACTTATCCCACCCACATTTTTGATGTTGTTGGTACCGGGGCTTGAACCGGCGATCTTCCGATTACAAGCTCACCTTCTTAACCTCTGCGCCACCACTCCCACATTTAATATATATAAATAAATGTCTAAAAATAAACTATTTAATATACTGTATGTAAGTAGTGTATTTTTTTTTTAGACATTTATTTTGTATAGTTACAGCTGTTTACTATATGTGCCTGTGTGACAACTGGGACAAAGCTTTGACTCAGAAATATATTTTTGTTATCACTTCATGAAAAGGAAAAAATATTGATATACAGTACACATTGCATATTGCGATTTGTCCTAAAATAACGAGATATTCCTTTTGATCCATAACGCTCAGCCCTAAACAGAAAGAATGAAAAAATACAAACCTATTATATGCAGTTGATCGTTGGGATTGACCCTTGACTCAGAGACCCTGCTGGGTGAAGACTCCCGGGCTTCATCAGTGTGTTCAGTTTTTAACCCAAAGTCTGACAAATGTTTCAGCTCAGAGCCAGGATTAGTCGCATCATTATCATCTTCATCATCTTCAATAACTTCAGTTTCTGAAGAATCAGAATCGTCTCCATAAGCATTTAGATCTGGGTATGTTGCATCTTTTTCTCCTTCGTCACCTGAGCTGCTGGTTGGAAGATCACTGACTTCAACTTGGTGTTGATGAAGCTGTGAGAACAGAGGTTTCTCTTCATCATCCTCATTCTTAAAATGGACTGCAGTTAATGAAAAGCTGGTGACATCTGTCTCCTCCTTCATACGGAGCTGCTCTCCCCCCAAAATGGTCCACTGTTCCTCCTCTTCCTCTTTTATGTGGAGACAGTTTGTGTCCTGCTGGTCCACATCAGGCCACTGCTCTTCAGGAGCTTCTTCTTTAATCAGCACTGAGTTCTGAACATCTGCAGGAACCACTGGAACACATGTAAAATACAGTAAGTAGAACTGTAAATTTATATTCACACATACATGATTTGTTTTACTGCTCAGATCACAGAGTTATTTTTTCTCCTCCAAACAGGTTCCAGTGCTAAACCAGAGCCAAAGTGTGCTTAGCCCCAGCTCTTTCCTTTTAAAACACTTTAAGCTGTGGCTTTAGCACCCCACCAACTCAGAACACAGTTTAAATGTGTATTATTTCTTTCAACTAAAACGTTTCAAGTGTTTAACCAGGCTGATGCTGGAGATGGTTCCTAAATGGTTCTTTAAAAATAAAGTTAAGAAACAAGAAGAGGTGGGTGCCTCAACGCCTTCTCCTTTCTCCCAAGATCCCTACATTCTTCTTCACACCCATCTCCAACTAGAGCTGTCATTTCTAACTCTAGCCCTAAGCCCGGCCCCACCCGACCCAAATTCGGGGCAGGCCAGGCCATGATAATGTGCTGGATGGGCGGGCCGGGTAGGTGTCGGGCTTTTAATGGACCTTACCAAGCTCTGCCCAGAAACGCCCCCTAAACCCTCACATGGCTGCGTGTCTCACAAACAAAGCCTCTCGGAGCTTAGTTTCAATGTAAACATGGCGTCGACTGACTCTCTGCAGAGTATTTCTGAGTCGATTAGTGTATCATTTCTACCGGATTTCAACAAAATATCAGCCACAACAATGGACAGGGGAACCAACAAGTTCATGACATCTTTTTTGGACGACATCAAGTTGTTTGAGCCACGCGATGCCTCAAACAGTGTGCGCGTCACAGTGAAATGCTATCGGTCGATGAGGAAAACAGCAGATCTTCACACCCTCAGCATTAATATAGCTGTGGACAAGATCACTGATGCCAATTGTTCTTGCAAGGCAGGGTAAGTCGGGCATTCATGGTTTTGAGGGTTACTTTTGAAATCTGCGATTTCTGTTGTTGGCAAATGTTTGAGTGTGCCTAGGCCTGATACACTGTACTAGGTGCTAGCGTGGCTAACACGATCACAGTTTAGTGAAAAGCCTTTTCAAGTAGAATGAAATCTTTAATGTATGTTAGATACGGTACACATTGCATATTGATCTCTTCAGCTAACATAAGACTGTGTAACAGACAGGCTTCAAGGTGTAGAAGTTGTATCGGTATCGGTAACTGCGGTCGTGCACAAGCTTTGATCCAAGCAAGGCATTCAGTTTCACATTTAGGAAAACTGAATTTTACTTCCACAAATACGGTCAGGGTACCTGACATCTCCTGTACAGATACCCCACTGACAGTGGAGGACCATTTTTCCAGCCCTGACGCAAAACCTTTCTGCCCGTATGCTAGCTCACGATGTGAATTAGCATGTGTTTATGCTCATTGAATTGATAAAGCTCCCCGGATGGGAAGCGAAACGTCTTCTGTTACAAATAAAGTCCAGTTGTTTCCGTATTGAACGCCTTTTTTGACTTTTATCATGTCCTGGATGACTGAGAATCTTCACCAGCACATGTGTTTATTACTACTGTAGCTTTTGTTTGTGAGACGGTCACGCCCCTGGTAGCTGCGCTGTGACGTGAAATGGGCATTAGCCTATGGAACGCAGCCCTGTGGGCGGAGCTGGGTAAGGTCCATTGGGTCAGGATCAGCCGCGATCCAATTATATGATAACATGGTCTGCCATACTAACACCAGCTGCACGCTGCTATTTCACCACGAGCTGACCGGCCTTGAAAGAGGTAAAAAAGTTCAGTTAAGCTTCAGATGGGACTATACTGCCAGGAAGCGATCCATCGTCCAAATGGGCCTTCATTCAGACGCTGCACTCAACGGATGACGCGCGCGGCAGACGACCCAAACAGGTGAGATCAAAAGCAGATGTTTCAGAGCAGGGTCTGTGTATGAATAAATCAGAATGCAGGCAGAAACAAGGTTTAAATGTTCTTTATTGGCCATGAAAGGACAAACACCCCCTCAGCTCCAATCTTCTGCATCTTTTGTTCAGCTGCGCGTCCCCGACGACAGGTGTATCCTAAAGCAGACATGTCAGAGCTGTCTGCGTGTCTGAGTAATTCAGAAGAATGCTGGCAGAAACAGGGTTTAAATGCTCATTTATGGCCATGAAAGGACAAACACCACCTCAGTTTCGATCTTCTGCCCCTTGTATTCTAGCCTGGTTAAAACCAGACCCTTGTCCTTCACTTCGCTTCAGACAAGGGTCTGGGACTTGTCCATTGAAAAACGATTCTTGCTGGAGGCGTGGCCTCTGCCTGAGGAACAAAACCATTGGATCTTAGAAAAATTTTGAACAGGTAAAGCATTCTGCTCCCTCCCCCTCAGAGCTCTGCCGAACTTGACATCTGCTCCGCCTCCTGCTGAATTTTCTCTCGCTGCCTGCATTCTGTGTTTATAACGTTTGAAAAAAATTAAATAAAACCATGTAGCGCTGGTCCAGAAGACCAGAAAATATGCAGGGACTCGGGCAGCAACGTAAAACCCTATTTTAATTCTCTCGTGACAACCTCAGTCATTTCCTTATTCTTTGCACCGCAGCGGCGCCGGAGAGAGAGGAGGAGGAGAGCGATCACTTGACTTTTGGCAAAAAAACAAAATAAAACTCCAGATAAGAGATTAAGAAGGGGAATTTAACACATTTGTGTCAAATATAAAACAGTCCTGCATCGCTTTGCATCGCTTTGAATGAGAACATGCGGCTGCGCGCTGGCTCTGGCTGCGCTGGGACAGGTGGAACTCAGCGGAGAGGAGGAGGAGGAGGAGGGAGGAGGGAGCGATAACTTGACTTTTGGCCAAAAAAACAAAAGAAAACTCCAGATAAGGGATTAAGAAGGGGAAATTAATAAATTTGTATCACATATAAAACAGTCCTGCATCGCTTTGCATCGCTTTGAATGAGAACATGCGACTGCTCGCTGGCTGCGCTGGGACAGGTGGGGGCGTGGGTTAGGGGCCAAAAACTCCGCCCCTTCTGTTCTCTGATTGGTCCGGTCAAAAATCTACCGGAGAAATCGTTGTCTATGAGAGAAGTCCCAGACTGTGCAGTGAAGGGAAATGAGAATTGAGCGGAGCTGTGCAGGAAGGCGAGGGCCAGGCTACTTGTATTCAACAACACGTCCCCAACCGTTAATAACTAATTAATTTTTTTTTCTTCTGGGTTCGGACCTGTAATTTGTCGGGTCAAGTGGGGTTTGGAAATGATGACTGCAAGCCGGGGCCGGGTCGGATTTTATGGGCCTGAATGCAACTCTACCTCCAAAAGAGTGGAAATAACCTCACCGCCGGATGAAGAACATCTCAGTGTGACCGCAGCAGAAATAAGGAGTACTTTCAGGAGGATTAATCCACACAAAGCAACCGGCCCAGACAACATACCCGGGAAAGTGCTGAAAGACTGTGCCGATCAGCTTTGCAATGTGCTAGCCAACATCTTTAACATCTCACTTACCCTGGAGACAGTTCCCACCTGCCTGAAGACCGCCACCATCATCCCAGTCTCAAAAAGCTCTACAGTGACTGGTCTGAATGACTATCGGCCAGTGGCCCTCACCCCCATTGTCGCTAAATGCTTCGAAAAACTGGTCATGACCCACATCAACACATACATCAACGAGGACCCTCATCAGTGCATGCGCATACCGCGAGAACCGATCAACAGAGGACGCCATCTGCTCTGTGGTCCACACTGCTCTCACCCACCTGGAACAGAAGGACTCATACGGCCGTATGCTCTTTGTGGACTTCACATCTGCCTTCAACACCATGATCCCCCAAATCCTGATGGACAAACTATTCACACTAGGACTAAGCCCTTCCATTTGTAACTGGGTACTAGACTTCTTAATGAACAGACCTCAGTCAGTGAGGATCCACAACTTCTCCTCCTCCACCATAACCCTCAGCACTGGCTCTCCTCAAGGATGTGTGTTGAGCCCTCTTCTGTTCACTCTGCTCACATATGATTGTACAGCCACACATCCAGGCTGTCATATTGTTAAGTTTGCAGATGATACAGCTGTGGTGGGATGCATCACAAACAATGATGAGTCCAGCTACAGGCAGGAGGTGGAACACCTGGAGAGCTGGTGCAAGGAGAATAACCTTCACATCAATGTGAAGAAGACAAAGGAGATGATTGTGGACTTCAGAAGGAACAAACACACCCACACCCCACTGAACATAAGAGGATCTGCAGTGGAAGTGGTCTCCAGCTACAAGTACTTGGGTGTACACTTGAATGATAACCTCAGCTGGAGCAACAACACCACCAGCCTGATCAAGAAAGGTCATCAGAGACTCTACTTCCTCAGACGGCTGAGACGAGCTGGTCTGAGAGCTCAGTCCTCACCTCCTTCTACAGGTGTGCAGTGGAGAGCATCCTGTGCTCCAGCATCAACGTGTGGCATGGAGGCTGCACAGCTGCAGAAAGAAAAGCTTTGCAGAGAGTGGTGAAGGCTGCACAGAAGTCTGTTGGAGTCAGTCTCCCCACATCACAGACATCTACACCTCCAGATGCAGGAAGAGGGCCACCTGCATCATGAAAGACCCCACTCACCCAGCACACACACTTTTTGCCCCACTCCCCTCAGGACGGAGGCTGAGGAGCATCAAGTGTAGAACCACTAGACTGAGGAACAGCTTCTACCCTGAGGCTGTTAGACTCATGAATAAATAACCAGAATAATCACTGTGAAATATCACATCATGTTGCTGCTGAACTGTTTCATGTTTCATGTTGCTGTGTTCATTCGTGACCATCTGCTCATACAGACTCATGTTCGTGCTGCTGTTTGGAGTAATGTTTTTCTATGATATTAGTGCTTAGTGTATTTTTAGTTGATGTTTTTCTTAGTTCATATCTTAGATGTTATTACTGTTCTTTTATTACATTTTATTGTTGGATGTAACTGGGACCCTGTGTACATAATCTCGTTTCATCACATGTACCACATGTGGTGCAAATGACAATAAAGATTCTCTGACTCTGATAATACTGTACTCTGTGCCTGGTATTGCCCATGTAGTGAGCAACAATTTTAAATATCTGTGTGGTGATTTGGGGTTTCAATTGTTAGCTTTTATGTAAAAAAACAAACTAAAAATGTAAATATTTAATTAAGCAAAGTGCTTTAAAATCAGCACTTTAGGGTTTGTAACCTCTTATACATTATTTAATCTGTTAGCAACCTCAGTTTGCATGTCCTTTCCAGGAATCTAAATTAGCTACCAGAAAGCTCAGACTAAACTGTAACATAATCACATTCAACAGAAAGAATAAAAAGATACAAACCTATTACATGCAGTTGATCGTTGGGACTGAAAACTGCATCTAAGATTTGGTTTCCTCCTGTTGTTTCCTGTTCAACAGCATCTCTACTTCCAAGGAAATCCTCCATTTCTTCTTCTTCTGCATCCAGGTGCTGCTGGACCTGCTGTCTCCACATCTCTGTTAGCTTCGTTCATCAGTATTTACCTTCAACATTAACCGAGTAGTTACAACTGAATATAACTCAAAATTAAACTAATTTCACCAGAAGTCGAGAGAAAAGAGGCTTAATTCGTCGATATGATGGCGAACACAATGAACGTACGAACAGAACAACTTCCGCTGCAAGGAGGAAATCACTTCCGTTATTAACTAGCCTTCAAAATAAGAGCTTGAACTGATCGGCGGTTTTTATGCTTTAGGGTACCTTGTTTTTTAATCACTCATTATTTTGTTTTTAATTATTTTTTTTTTTTACCATTTTTGTTTATCATATCAGTCATATGTATTTTTGTTGTGTACTTTTGGTGGATCTTCTCTCATCCCTTGTGCCGAATTATATTTTGGTATCATTTTATGATCTATCAATCAATCATATTTTTGCAAAAAATAAAACGACTAGAATAATTAATCCATATAAAATTTAGTGATTTAAAAAAAATATGCAAATATAAATAAACCATAAATGTAAAATATATTGTCCTTTCAGTTCCTTTAATGTAAAATCAAGAATTTCAAGTAACTAAAAGAACTCCAAGAATGACAAGCAACTGAGCCAATTAACCTAACTTTCAGTATTGTTATTTTTTTTATGTTTATCATTTGTTTATATTTGTTGCAATTTTAACTCTCAGCTGTTTCGTTTTGTCTCCTCCATCTCACTCTAAATCTGAATATTTCATTGCAGTTTCCTCAGTTTGTCTCTGATCCAAAATTTTGTCTGAAAACTGTTCAGTCTGTTGACACATGAGTCCCCCAGATGGCTGACTCATTTTGATATGAAGAAGTAGCCACTTGTATCCAGGATTTTGATCTTTTGGTCAAAATTCAAACCTCATGTGAAGGTTGGAACATAGACAATGTAGGAGGTGGTGAAGAGACGACACAGGAGACGGGATGCAGATCTTCACTTTTAATCAACTCCTACTAAACTGGCGGGAAGCACCAACACCGCCTTATATATCCCATACAACATCCGGTCCTCAGGACCTTTCACAATAAAACATCCTGTAACGCCTTCGGTCCACTGGGTGTGAGTAGAGCCCCCTAGTGGTCCACCACACACGCCCCCCCAGAACACCCAGTAAGGTCCATCACTAGTCCCGCATTTTAGGTTTGATCAAACGACCAGAACGGCTGAACCTGGGTCCTGCAGAACCAGTCTGATGAAGCGGAGGGCGACGAGGAGGGGCTGCAGAAGATTCGGGCTCCAATGGACGTTGAGAGTCTCTGGAAGGAGGACAGCAGTCCGTTAGCGACGCGGATGGAGGTCTGCCCCTGCGAGGAGCCTGGGCCGTAACAACCTGATCATCTGACATAACATGAGCTGGTTTAAGCCTATCGATACAGACAGTCTCAGTACGACCCCCTAAATCTAAAAGGAAGTGTTTTGGACCTGGTTGAAGAACCCGAAACGGTCCATCATACAAAGGCTGTAGTGGTGTCCTGTGTGCATTGTGTTTGACAAAAACAAATTTAGAGGACTCCAGACTCTTAGGGACAAATGACTGCGGTAAACAATGGTGTACCGGGCCGGGGACACGAACAGGGGCCTCCTGAGGTGAAAGATGGAGCAACGGTGGAGCGAACTGTGGTGAGGGTACCTCAGGTAAAAACTCACCGGGGACGCGCACAGGCTGACCGTAAACCAGTTCAGCCGGGGAAGAGCTCAGGTCCTCTTTGGTTGCGGTACGTAACCCCAACAAAACCCAGGGAAGACGGTCAATCCAGTTGTCACCGGTCAATGCAGCGCGAAGTGCAGCTTTCAATGACCTGTGAAACCGTTCACACAAACCATTAGCTTGGGGGTTGTAAGCGGTGGTCCTGTGAACGTTAGTCCCCAGACCCTTGGCCATGGTAGACCAAAGCTCAGAAACAAACTGCGGGCCCCTGTCCGATGTAATGTCTGAAGGGGGGCCGAAACGTGCAACCCAGGTAGACAAAAATGCCCGGGCCACCACTGCAGATGTTGTGGATGTCAGAGGAACCACCTCTGGCCACCTGGTGGTCCGGTCTATTATAGTCAGCAGATGAGTAAAACCCTGTGATGGAGGCAGAGGGCCTACTAGGTCTACGTGCACATGATCAAACCGCCGACTTGGGATGGAGAAAGGTTCCAAAGGTGCTTTGGTGTGCCTGTTAACCTTAGCACGCTGGCATGGAACACACGCTGCTGCCCACTCCTTAACTGCTTTACGCAGACCGGGCCAAACAAACTTTGAGCTGACCAGTTTCACAGAGGCTCTAACACCTGGGTGAGAAAGGGAATGTAAGGAGTCAAAAACGCGGCGTCGCCATGAAACTGGAACCAGGGGGCGGGGCCTGCCTGTAGATACGTCACAGAGCAGGAGAGGACCTCCGTCATTCACCTGCCTTTCCTCCAACTCGAGGCCTGTGGGGCCGGACTGGAGCTCGAGTATTTCTGCGTCGCTACGTTGGTCCGCAGCCATAGCAGAAAAATCGATGCCAACGTACACGGGAGAGATCAGCACCCGGGAGAGACAGTCGGCCACCACGTTGGATTTTCCAGCCACATGCTGAATGTCTGTAGTAAATTCAGACACCGCTGCGAGGTGGCGTTGCTGGCGAGCAGACCAGGGGTCAGAAATTTTCGACATAGCAAACACCAAGGGTTTGTGGTCAACGTATGCAGTGAACTGGCGGCCCTCCAGGAAAAACCTGAAATGGCGTGTGGCCAGGTAAAGCGCCAGCAACTCTCTGTCAAAAACACTGTATTTAAGCTCATTGTCCCGCAGCGTACGGCT
>JBBPBX010024307.1:0-39780 GCA_038048925.1 Garcialebias charrua | reverse complement strand
AAGTTTTCCCTCGCCCGGACGCGGGTCACCGGGGCCCCACTCTGGAGCCAGGCCCGGAGGTGGGGCACGCTGGCGAGCGCCTGGTGGCCGGGCTTTTACCCATGGAGCCCGGCCGGGCACAGCCCGAAGAGGAGACGTGGGTCCCCCTTCCCATGGGCTCACCACCTGTGGGAGGGGCCAAAGGGGTCGGGTGCAATGTGAGATGGGTGGCGGCCGAGGGCGGGGACCCTGGCGGTCTGATCCTCGGCTACAGAAGCTGGCCATTGGGACATGGAATGTCACCTCTCTGGTGGGGAAGGAGCCTGAGCTAGTGTGTGAGGTTGAGAGGTTCCGACTAGAAATAGTCGGACTCACCTCAACGCATGGCTCTGGCTCTGGAACCAGTTTCCTTGAGAGGGGTTGGACACTCTTCCACTCTGGAGTTGCCCCTGGTGAGAGGCGCCGAGCAGGAGTGGGCATACTGGTTGCCCCCCATCTTGGTGCCTGTACGTTGGGGTTCACCCCGGTGAACGAGAGGGTAGCCTCCCTTCGCCTACGTGTGGGGGGACGGGCTCTGACTGTTGTTTGTGCCTATGCACCAAACGGCAGCTCAGACTACCCACCCTTTTTGGAGTCCTTGGAGGGGGTATTGGAGAGTGCGCCTCCTGGGGACTCCCTTGTTCTACTGGGGGACTTCAACGCTCACGTGGGCAATGACAGTGAGACCTGGAGGGGTGTGGTTGGGAGGAACGGCCCCCCTGATCTGAACCAGAGTGGTGTTCTGTTATTGGACTTCTGTGCTCGTCATGGATTGTCCATAACGAACACCATGTTTAAGCATAAGGGTGTCCATATGTGCTCTTGGCACCAGGACACCCTAGGTCGCAGTTCGATGATCGACTTTGTTGTCGTCTCATCTGATCTGCGGCCGCATGTCTTGGACACTCGGGTGAGGAGAGGGGCGGAGCTGTCTACTGACCACTACCTGGTGGTGAGTTTGCTCCGATGGTGGGGGAGGATGCCGGTCAGACCTGGCAGACCCAAACGTATCGTGAGGGTCTGCTGGGAACGTCTGGCAGAGTCTCCCGTAAGACGGAGCTTTAACTCCCACCTCCGGGAGAGCTTTGAACACGTTCCGAGGGAGGCGGGGGACATGGAGTCCGAGTGGGCCGTGTTCCGCGCCTCTATTGTCGAGGCAGCTTATCGGAGCTGTGGCCGCAAGGTTGTTGGTGCCTGTCGAGGTGGCAACCCTCGAACCCGGTGGTGGACACCGGCAGTGAGGGATGCTGTCAGGCTGAAGAAGGAGTCCTATTGGGCCTTTTTGGCTTGTGGGACCCCGGAAGCAGCTGATAGGTACCGGCAGTCCAAGCGGCATGCGGCTCGGGTGGTTGCTGAGGCAAAAACTCGGGCGTGGGAGGAGTTCGGAGAGGCCATGGAGAATGACTTCCGTACGGCTTCGAGGCGATTCTGGTCCACCATCCGGCGTCTCAGGGGGGGAAAGAGGTACGAGACCAACACCATTTATGGTGGAGGTGGCGTGCTGCTGACCTCAACTCGGGATGTTGTGAGTCGGTGGGCGGAATACTTCGAAGACCTCCTCAATCCTACTGGCACGTCTTCCACTGAGGAAGCAGAGCCTGGGGACTTTGGGTCGGGTTCTCCGATCTCTGGTGCTGAGGTCGCCGAGGTGGTTAAAAAGCTCCGCGGTGGCAAGGCTCCGGGGGTGGATGAGATTCGCCCGGAGTTCCTTAGGGCTCTGGATGTTGTAGGGTTGTGTTGGCTTACGCGACTCTGCAATATCGCGTGGACATCGGGGGCAGTTCCCTTGGATTGGCAGACTGGGGTGGTGGTTCCCCTATTTAAAAAGGGGGACCGTAGGGTGTGTTCCAACTATAGGGGGATCACACTCTTAAGCCTCCCTGGTAAGGTCTATTCAGGGGTTCTGGAGAGGAGGGTCCGTCGGATAGTCGAACCTCGGATTCAGGAGGAGCAGTGTGGTTTTCGTCCTGGTCGTGGAACACTGGACCAGCTCTACACCCTCAGCAGGGTCCTGGAGGGTGCGTGGGAGTTTGCCCAACCAGTTTACATGTGCTTTGTGGACTTGGAGAAGGCATTCGACCGCGTCCCTCGGGGGGTTCTGTGGGGGGTACTCCGGGAGTATGGGGTACCAGGCCCTTTGATAAGGGCTGTTAGGTCCCTGTACGACCGGTGTCAGAGCTTGGTCCGCATTGCCGGCAGTAAGTCAGGCTCGTTTCCGGTGAGAGTTGGACTCCGCCAAGGTTGCCCTTTGTCACCGATTCTGTTCATAACTTTTATGGACAGAATTTCTAGGCGCAGCCAAGGTGTTGAGAGGATCCGTTTTGGTGGCCTTAGAATCGCTTCTCTGTTTTTTGCAGATGATGTGGTCCTACTGGCTTCATCAGTTCGTGATTTACAGCTTTCACTGGAGCGGTTTGCAGCCGAGTGTGATGCGGCCGGGATGAGGATCAGTTCCTCCAAATCCGAGGCCATGGTCTTGAGCCGGAAAAGGGTAGCATGCCCTCTCCGGGTCGGGGAGGAGGTCCTGCCCCAAGTGGAGGAGTTTAAGTATCTCGGGATCTTGTTCACGAATGAGGGAAAACTGGAGCGTGAGATCGATAGGCGGATAGGTGCAGCGTCCGCAGTGAAGCGGGCGCTGTACCGGTCTGTCGTGGTGAAGAGAGAGCTGAGTCAAAAGGCAAAGCTCTCAATTTACCGATCGATCTACGTTCCCACCCTCATCTATGGTCATGAGCTTTGGGTTATGACCGAAAGAACAAGATCTCGGATACAAGCGGCTGAAATGAGTTTTCTCCGCAGGGTGGCTGGACTCTCCCTTAGAGATAGGGTGAGAAGCTCAGTCATCCGGGAGGGACTCGGAGTAGAGCCGCTGCTTCTCCACATCGAGAGGAGCCAGTTGAGGTGGCTCGGGCATCTGGTTAGGATGCCTCCTGGACGCCTCCCTGGTGAGGTGTTCCGGGCACGTCCCACCGGGAGGAGACCCAGAGGAAGACCCAGGACGCGCTGGAGGGACTATGTTTCTCGGCTGGCCTGGGAACGCCTTGGGATTCCCCTGGAGGAACTGCTCCAAGTGGCTGGGGAGAGGGAAGTCTGGGCCTCCCTACTTAGGCTGCTACCCCCGCGACCCGACCCCGGATAAGCGGAAGAAGATGGATGGATGGATGGATGGATGTATTTAAGTTACTTTATTTAGTAAAGTATTATTAAGTCTCAAACATATACAGTATATATAACAAACAAAGCTTTGTTTTGTTTTGTTTTTTGAATGTCCATAGGACCAGACTTAGCTTTTTTAAATCATTATTATTATTAACTCAATGATTTGGCATGTCTTTGAAAATGTAATAGGTTTATCTGAAATGTTTGATGTGTGGATTATATATTATTATTCTGTTTTATTTATTTATTTATTTGTTTGTGAACAGAGGATCCACCCGAACAGCTTGATGAAATACACTGAGTTGGTAGATTCCAACAAGAAGCGAAAATCCTCCTCTTCTGATGAGCCACCGATGAAGAGTGTGAGAATTATCTGTGCACATGGGCTTCCTCCTGGCAACACTACACTAGTTGCAAGACAAGGAAGAAGCTGGTATCATCTTGCAAAGCGTGTGCACCTCTCATCGATGCCCTGCTGGATGGGATTCAGAAACGTTTTGCTGAGATGATGAAAGAACCTGAGCTCATTACTCCAGCTATACTCCTACCTAAATTCAAAACAAACTGGACTACAGATGAGAACATCTTAAAATCTGGTAAATATAAAAAACATCAGTGTGTGTGTGCACATAACAAAACATTACATACATGTACTATAAATAATGCATAAGTGTACAGAAGTAATTCTTTGCAATTTTTTTAAAGGTCTCAACTACATAAAGGATAACTTGGACACTAAAGCTGATGACAGCAGCATAAACAGCAGCCACTCTGATGAAGACGACTTCTTTGGATCCATTAAGACCAGAAAATCAGGAGAGTTGGAGAAGTATCTTTCATGTCCATCTACTGGAGGTATGGATCTGTTACACTCTTTTCCTCAAATCAAGCAATCAAATCAAATCACTCAAAGTCAACACAAGTCTTCCAGCATCTGCAGCTTGTGAGAGACTCTTTAGTCATGCAGGACTCCTTTTAACTGCTAAGAGATCACAGCTTAACTGCAAAAACCTTGAGAGCCAACTGCTCTTAAAGCTTAACAGTCACATTATTGAATAATGTTTCACTGAGTTTACGTTGTCTATTGTTCTCATGATTAAGTTCAGGAATACACAGTCCTTTGCCTGATGTGTAGGGTTGTGTTTCAGTTTATACTTAAATAGTTAGTGCTGTTTATAGGATGTCAAAATGTAAGAAAATGAGTTCCAACTGGTAGAAACAAAGTTTTGCAGAAAGTTTATTTATTATTATTTAGCTGAATTATTTTGGATACAGTTGCCTTTGTGTTTTTTTTTTATTTTTATTTATAACAATGTAAAAGATAAGTGGTTTATTTCTAAATCCTTTTGCCTTTGTGTTTTTATTTATAACAATGTATGTTCAGTCTCATTAAAAGTTATGTTTCCTTGTAAATACATTTGCATGTTATAATTTAATGACACGAGATGGTACTCCGCAGTTACTCACTACTTGAGTAGGTTATAATCAAAGTACTTTTTTACTTTTACTCAAGTAAAATTTTGGATGCCTACTCACTACTTTTACTTGAGTAATATTTGGTTAAAGTAACAATACTTTTACTTGAGTAAAAATTTTGAATACTCTACCCACCTCTGAGGGTTACACAGGTATGTATTTATTTACTGTAGTCTAAAGTGAAGTGTGGAGCTAAGCTGTCTTAGGAACCATTTGGATCCTGCAGTCAAGCTGTCCACGATTCAGATTTTTTAAATCTTGCTCTTCTTCACAGCTTGTTACAGCGTCACGATGCGTTCAATTTCAACTAGAAAATGCTACCGGTACTCCGCTACTACACCAACATGTCCAGAAATTCAGAAATAGAAAATGCCTGATATATTAGTTTAAATACCTCTTGACATTCATTCAACCTTTATTTAGTCAGGTAAATCTCATTGAGCCTCGTGGACTCATTTACAAAAGCGACCTGCTATAAACTAAAGAATGATGAACAGCAATGGTAGAATTTCCTTAAACAACAAACAACAGAAAAAAACACAAGAGAGAAATACAAAGTGAAATGCAAAGTATCAAAAACTAGCAAAACACCACAAGGTAGATGTACAAAATAAAAAACAAGAACATATCTTCAATGGTTTTTGCCAGGATTCCAAAAGATTCTTAAAACCATTTAGAGACGGCAAGGCCGAGAACTTCAGATCTTTTTGTAAGATATTTCAGGAAGCAGGAGCAGAGTAGGAGAAGGCCCTTTTTCCAAGTTCAGTCCTCACTGACGGAACAATGCAGGTGATCATGTCCTGAGAGCGCACGCTATAGCTGCACTTACGCAGAGACATGTAGGAGGAGATGTATGTGGGCAGCAGACCAAGAAGTGATTTAAAGATGAAAATGTACCAGTGGAAGAGTCTGCGTGAGGTTAATGATGTCCAGTTAACCAGTGAATACAGGGTGCAGTGGTGGGTACGATAATCACAGCCAGTTATGAATCTTAGTGCACCATGATAGACAACATCCAACATCCGCAGGGTGCTTGTAGGAGCATTCATGTAGATAATGTCACCGTAATCAATGGAGGGAAGGAAAGTCACAGATACAAGGCGTTTCCTAACATTCAGTGTTAGACATGATCTGTTTCTGAAAAAGAAACCCAGTTTAACTTTCAGTTTCTTTACTAGGTTTTCCACGTGGAGTTTAAAAGAGAGATGTGAATTGACCAGGATACCCAAATTTATAGGAATCAACAAACTCAATTGGGACACCATTTGAGGATAAAATCAGAGGAAGATCTGCTGGGACCGACTTCCTACTTGAAAAAAACATCCCTTTTGTTTTATCAGCATTTAGTACAAGTTTGAGACGGAACAAATCTGACTGGATGATGTCAAAAGCGGATTGCAGAGACTGGAAAGCCTTAGCTACTGTTTTAGCTTGGCAGTAAACAACTGTGTCGTCAGCATAGAAATGTAAGGATGCATTAGGGATGCTCTGACCTACATTAGCTATGTAAATTGTAAAGAGGGTTGGTCCTAAGACTGAGCCTTGTGGTACACCATTTTTAACCGTTAAATAACTGGAAGAAGTACCATTGTGCTGAACACATTGCCTCCGATTGGACAGATAATTAGAAAACCAACCAATGGTGTGATCAGAGAACCCAATTTCTGAGAGCTTATGACACAATATGTTATGATCCACTGTGTCAAAAGCTTTAGACAGGTCTAGGAAAAGTGCAGCACAATAATTCTTAGCATCCAATGCTTCAACAACGTCATTAAGAACCTTCAGAGAAGCAGTCGTGCTGGTTTTTTTCCTGAAACCAGATTGATGGAGAGGTAAGATGTTAAATTAGTCCAGATAATTTTTGATCTGAGAGTTTATCAATTTTTCTAGAACCTTGGCTAAAATGCAGAGTTTAGAGATTGGTCGATAGTTGTTTAGTGAGGTGGGCTCACCTCCCTTCAGCAAAGAGTCAGAGTCGGAGAATCTTTATTGTCATTTGCACCACATGTGGTACATGTGATGAAACGAGATTATGTACACAGGGTCCCAGTTACATCCAACAACAAAATGTAAGAGAAAAACAGTAATAACATCTAGGATATAACTAAGAAAAACATCAACTAGAAATACACTAAGCACCAATGTAATAGAGAAACATCATTACAAACAGCAGCCCGAACATGAGTCTGTTTGGGTTTCTTCTCTGCTTTCAGGAAGGCCCAGTTAGGATATCCACATTTCTCTAGAGCCTGTTTTGTGTGTGAGAAACCCAAACAAGACTCCAGCCAGCCATCAGGTGAAAAGAAGGAACCCAGACCCAGACCAGGGGTCATTCCATATGTTGCGGGAGTTTCAGAGACAGTGAGACGTTTATTCTCTAAACACAACATCCCAGTGGCTTTTAAACCCCAAAATACATTACGGCAAAGACTGGTTCATCCCAAAGATCCAGTCCCCCGGCACAAACAGAGTAATATTGTGTATGCTGTTCAGTGTCAGGAGGGCTGTGATCAGTCTTATATCGGGGAAACTAAACAGCCACTGGCCAAAAGGATGGCCCAGCACAGAAGATCAACATCATCAGGTCAGGACTCTGCGGTCTACACTCATCTCCAGGCCAGCGGTCACTCTTTCAGGGATGAAGATGTTCACATCCTTGATAGAGAGGAACAATGGTTTGAGAGAGGAGTAAAGGAGGCCATCTTTGTGAAAAGAAACCGTCCATCATTAAACCGGGGTGGAGGCCTCCGGGTTCAACTGTCTCCCTCTTACAATGCTGTGATTGCTAGTATCACTCAGCCCTCTGTGAATAGCAAACAACCATCAGGGTGCTAATGATCCATCGTTAGGCTGATGGTCCTACTTGATCATGTGAGCAGCTGGTTTTAGGCTGTCATCAGCCAGCTGGTTGATCCACTGTGAGAGGGTGCTATTTATAAGACTGAGCTGAATACAGCAACTCAGACTGAGGAAGTCATTCGGACGAAAGATGAAACGTTTCTACTTTTTTTTGCTTTGTTTTGTTTTATTTTTTTTGAATGTCCAGAGGACCAGACTTAACTTTTTTAGATAATCTATTAAAAAGTTTGTTAGATACGAGAAAATATATTTGTACCAGGATCATGTTCTATGTTGGATTCTTGTTGTTGATCTGAAGTGTAACTGCCAGGGCTGGGTTGATGTGATGACTTGTGCACACCATCATCTCTCCTCTTTTTCCTCTGGTACCTAAAATAAAAGTATGTGAAGATGTAGCGAGACACATAGTAAATAAACATTTACACGACATCTACTTTTACTACAGAGCTGTATTTCAAATCCTGCACTACACCAAAGTATGCTAAACACCATGACAATAGAACACAAAAAAAGAAACAAACAAATAGTAAAGACAAGCCAAGGCAAATTATCCATACCTTTCCATCTTCGCTTGTGATCCCTGACTTTTAGTGTACACAAACACAAAAGGTACGAAATCAGGACATTGATAATCCAACGACATTTCCCCTGAAAATAAAGCCATAGGCATTTGTTTATTAAGAGCTAGCTTATTAGCAACTAGCTAACTTTTCGACCGAATTTAACAGAAATAAACTGAGTCTAGTTTTTTTTTTTACAAACAATGGTTAATGACAACCAGGGTTTATGGTGAAATAAAACTATATGAGTAACCTTACCTGATATAAAATGGGCACCGCATACTCGTGCGTTTTGGATAGTGTCCTCGGTCCAATCCACCCGCTTGATGGCCTGAAGCCACAGCTGCCTTTGGTGGCTTTGAAATGGTCGATTACCTCTTGGTATGCGGTAGAACTTAAAGCCTGGTTTATGCTTCTTGTCTTACGTCTTTTACCCCCTGCTGAGTGCCCAGCGATGACGCAATTGCGTGTGTGTCACCGACCGCATTGAGTGTTTATACTTGGCAAGACGTGGGGGATAAATTATAATAAATCCCTCCCTCTTCCCTCCCACTGCATACCTCGGCGAGTTTCTCTCCTCGGGGGGGGGGTCTAGCCAGGATTTCATGAGGGGCAGTTTGTTTAAAACAAATGTGCACCTCAAAAGATAAACATGCCTCATTGGTTCACTGTGAACTTGTCGGTCTTCCAGTCCAAACCGTACGGGTTCAATTCCCACTTGGTTAAACTTTTTAAATTTTTTATTAAATTTATTAATTTCAAATTGTAAAAACACAAGAAAATTGTTTACAAAACCACATTATAAAACAAAACAATACATGAAATGAAAGGAGGCAGAAGAAGAAAAAAATATCATTATTTCTGCCCCTTCTTCAAACAAATTTTATTTTAATCATTTTCTTAAATATAGATATTGACTTTACAATTTTAATAGCAAGTTTTAGTATCAGTATCCAAACCATTCCACAGTCCTATTCCTTGTACTAAAGTAGACCTACTCTTTAAACTAGTTCTGTATTGTGACATAACAAATATATCTGTTGAGGTTATAATTACTAACCCTTTTTACAAAAAGCCTTTGGATGTTTGAGGGTAATGAGAAATTCTGAGCTTTGAACAATAATAAAAGAATATTATAGTCAACCAAATCATAAAACTTTAGCAATTTCAATTTGTAAAACAAAACATTTGATGGATGACAGTAATGTTTTCTTGTAATAATTCTTATGGCTCTCTTCTGTAAAATAAAAATAGGCTTTAGTTACAGTTTTGCACGCTGTACCCCAAATATCTATACAGTAAATTAAGTGCGGGAGTATAACCGTATTATATAACAAAAAAAAAAAGTGAACCAAGTGAGATTCGAACTCACGTCTCCCAGGTGGCAACGCGAAACGTTTCCAGTAGACTACCGAGGCGAGTTGATTCACAGCGGAGTTTTCTTTGTTTTAAAAGCTGCGCGCAGGCGCGATCCTCTTCCTTTTGTCAAATTTACACGCGCATGCTTTTGTGTGCGTGCACGTGTTCGTAAATATATATATATATATATATATATATATATATATATATATATATATATATATATATATATATATATATATGTATTGGTGTGTGTGTGGGCAATGCGCAAAGTGCAGGGACGCACAGTTTGCGTGCGCGCGCGCACACAAACAAGTTTCTCTTCAAAACTATCCATGTCTGTCAAAGCAAAAACAAAAAACGCCCACAAACTTTGAACCAATCCCACGCTGCGAGCCGCAACCTCCGCATCGAGAAGTTCTGACAGGGGGCTGTGTGCAAGACGGGTTGTCACCGGGGGATCACAGCGGGAGTGCGGATAGAAGTTGTGCAATGTTTGTTCACTCAACGGGGGGGGTAAAAGACGTAAGACAGGGAGTCTTGCGGAGTATAACCCAGCCTTGAGTCCTTCCTTAGAATATTTGAACAACCGTATACACAACATCCTGACATTTTGTTGCTGGTGGAGGAAATTGCTTAGCTAGATTCAGTCCTGCTACTTTGTTATGCTTGGAAAAATGCCGGGGTTACACAGCGGAGTCAGTACTTCCGTTACAGCGATGCGTGCGCAGCCGTCTTTGTTTACAAACACTAAAGGGGTCTATAGAGGCCGGCTGGCTCCTTCCACCGACTGCCAAAATTCTGAACTGTGAGCGAGAAGCACAAGCAAACAGTAGATACATTTTGCACACGTGGGCATGTAGTTGTTCTCCGAGCACGCGCGCGTGCGCTCGGATCTCTTTTCTATGCTCACGCTCATCCCCATTACGCGCGCGGGTCTGATTTGCGCTCTCGCGGGTGTCATTTGCTCACTCAAGTGTATATATTTGCTCTCGTGAGATCTGTACGGTATTTGTTCTCGCCCGTATTGACATTAAAAAATCACCATAGCTACTGCTGTGAAAAAGAGTGAGTGTGGCTGACAGAGCCTACAGAAACACTCCTCCCCCCAAAAATCACCTCTTGGCGATTTAGTCCTTTTTTCAGGGTGGTCCATGTAAAAAGAGGAGATGAGACCTGGGTCCAGGATTTGAGATCTTGGGATCCAGGATTGTTCCTCCAGACCATAACCCTCCCAATGCACCAGGTACTGTAATCCTCTCCCCCGTCGACGTATGTCCAGCAGGCATCTGCCCATAAAGGCAGGCTCATTGTTGATCAGACGAGGAGGGGGAGGAAGATTGGCTGGAGGACTTGACGGATTAGACACCACTGGTTTGATGAGGGACACGTGGAATGTAGGGTGAATCCTCATCGAGGCAGGTAGCTGTAGTTAAACAGCAAGGGATTTATGATTTTCTTGATGGGAAATGGGCCAATGTTAGCCTGGCCCTCGCCTTCCTGCACAGCTCCGCTCAATTCTCATTTCCCTTCACTGCACAGTCTGGGACTTCTCTCATTAACAACCATTTCTCCGGTAGATTTTTGTTCGGACCAATCAGAGAACAGAAGGGACGGAGTTTTGGACCCTAACCCACGCCCCCACCTGTCCCAGCGCGCAGAGCCCTATAAAAGGGCTCTGCCAGCGCGCAGTCAGCGAGCACCGGCATGTTCTCATTCAAAGCGATGCAAAGCGATGCAGAACTGTTTTATATGTGACACAAATTTATTAATTTCCCCTTCTTAATCCCTTATCTGGAGTTTTCTTTTGTTTTTTGGGCCAAAAGTCAAGTGATCGCTCGCGCCCTCCTCCTTCTCTCCCTCCGCTGAAATGAACAAGGAAATGGCTGTCACGAGAATTAAACTCGGGTTTTACGTTGCTGACCGAGTCCCATCAGATGTTCTGGTCTTCTGGTGAGCTGGACCAGCGATCCATGGTTTTATTGTATTTTATTAAAACGTTTTATTAACATATAAACACAGAATTTCCAGCGCGGCAGCCGGCAGCAAGAGAAAAGCTGGAGGAGGCGGAGCAGTTGTCAGTCAAGTTCACCAGAGCACGGGGAGCAGCCATATATGGCTCTGAGGGGAGGGAGCAGAATGCTTTTCCTGTTCAAAATATCCAATGGTTTTGTTCCTCAGCAGAGCCCACGCCTCCAGCAAGAATCGTTTTAAAATGGAGAGGTCCCAGACCCTAGTCTGAAGCGAAGTGAAGGACAGGGTGTGGTTTTAACCAGGCTAGGCCAATGTACCTGAGGGAAAGTTTTCTAGGTGTGTCTTTTAGGTTAATGTCTTTTGTAGAAAGCCATACCTGCTGACCCACCTTATACTCAGGAGCTGTGGATCGACGTCTGTCAGCAATCCTTTTATTTTGGTCGCTTGTTCTCTGAAGAGCTGCCCTTATATTGGTAGAAGGATGTTAGAAATGCAGCTGCCAGGAAAAAGACAAAGAGGAATGCCAAAGAGGAGATATATGGATGCAGTTAGAGAGGACATGAAGGTAGTTGGAGTGAGGACAGAGTGAGGTGGAGGAGGATGACTCGCTGTGGCCCCTCCTAAAAAGGGAAAAGCCAGAAGAAGAAGAAGTTCTCTGAAGAGCTGCCCTTGTTTGGCGCCAGATTCTGCGAGACCTCCTAATGTGATGCTGGACTGATGGAGTGGTTATATCTGAATCCTGTGAGGGGAAAAATGGTGGAGAGTACCGGTAGTCTAGAGACACTTATTAAGGAAACAGACCTGTGGCGGATGACGTCTGGGAATTATGGGCATTGTTTTGTAACTTGTCAGGTTTTCTGTCATTCATTTCAGATGCATGTTTGTGGTGCTGATCCAAAAAAAAAGTGACCCACGTGGGCTCATTGGCCATGAGCTGATCAATCAGAATGTGTGTTGCTAGAATGGAGGCATGTCCCTCAATGATTGACTGACAGCTGTCCACATGCCGTGATAGAAGTTCAAGAGTGCTGCTCAAAATAAAAGGATATATTTGTCAGAACGAGTTTGAAAAAGAACTGGAGGCCATGGGGTGGAAAAAGGTGAAACACTCACACCTGCGTCCACCCTCATTTGCCCCACTCTGGGCCTCTGAGCAAGGCCCTCAACCCCCACCATCTGCTCCCTAAACCGGTCTCTCTTGAAAATGAGTTCTCGTGGCTCAATGAGATTACCTGTGTAAATAAAGGGTAAATGAAAAATAAATGAAAATATTGAAGCTGGCAGATTTTTGAAAACATCTGTCAGAGAAGCTGAGCCCACAGAAGGATGTTCACTGAATCTTCCACCACCTGAGGGAGACGAGGACGAGGCGTGGCCCCGCCCGCACGGACCACCAAGGCACACCACATAAAAAAAATTGTCATTAATTATATATTTAAATTTAAGAAATAATTTTTGCAATTATGTATATATTTGAAATGAACATAATTAAAGGTATTGTGACATGATTTTGTAACAATGCATAAAATTGCACAACATAAATATCTTGTTTCATTCAGCTGTGTTCATTTTTGCAAACAAACTTATAAATATATTAAGATTTCATTCAAATTTATTTTAAATTTGGCGCTGTGTTTCGTGACTGGAAATCCGGGAACTTCCGCATATGTGACGCGGCACGGGAAAAGTAAGAACAAGTTGTGTACACTAACTGAGAAAAAATCAATAAACCTTCAAGTTCTGAGAAATTAGTGAAAATTGTTTTTTTTTGTGCAAAATATACTAGCTGAAGTTGTGAAGAAACCATTCCATGCTTTAAAAAACACTTAGAAGTGTTTAAACTGATAAACTTTGTGTTAGAAATCAGTTTGTTTTCAGAGTAAAAACAAGCCGCAGGAATTTGTGTATTGGGGGCGGGGACACTCACAGCTGATTAACATGCAGACTTTGTTTGGCTGGTATTGGATCTTTTGTTATTGGTTTCGGCCAATAATATGCAGGTTTGAAAGAAACACATGGCTACTTAACTTAACATCTAGGCTGCCCAGTGAAAAGAAAAGTCGTTTTGCAGGAATACTTTCAGTTTCTGAGTTTAAGACCTTTTTTTTTTTAGAACACCATTAAGATGTAACTAAATAATAGTTGGTATTTTATTCAAGGATTGTAACGTAACATGGTGGATTTGGTCAGCTTAATGTCCTTATTTAATAAGGAAAATAAAGCCGTTCATAGCTGTCAGTGTCAGCTGTTTTTCTGACCGACACCAGAAAAAAAAGCTTTTACTAAGTTTGCAAGCAAATCATTTTCCATCCATCCATACATACATAATACATAAATCCATCCATACATACGTCCATCCATCCATCCACGATCTTTATTTCATTAGACATAGCAGACACGTGTAATCACCGCGCTATGCGCTCTAGCCGTGGGTTTGGACTGTGTCCAGCCGCGTATTGCGCAATCACGCGCGTTGGATTGGCTTAAGGCCCCAATATACCTGTTTCTTTTGCCTCACGCCGCTCGGCGCCGTGGGAGCGCCATGGGAGCGCTGCGGCAAAAGCCTTTGATCACGGGCGTGAACGCGCCAAGGTCAAATTTTAGTATGCCTACGCACGCGTTGATAAACTGCCTCGCGTGTCAGCAAATGACCAATCAGCTACCTCAATTTGTCCCGGCTGCAGCTGCTGGAGCCTGCACTCAGAGAGCTGTGCTTGCACAGAACTATATATGAACTGCCTGCGCGCTGCACACGCCAGTCCAGCGGCGTGAGGCAAAAGAAACAGGTATACTGGGGCCTTTAAGGCCGAGATATACTTGAGCGTTCTCACGATATGCCTATACGCAATGTACGTACGTCAAGCCAAAAGCGTAGCCCTGCGTAGCCCCTCAGGGCACGTACGCGCAAAGCTTTTTTTTTACGACCGTGGACGCAAGCGCGGTGTCTGACCATAAACTTCCCCGGCGCCGGACTGTTTTGTATGTTACACAAATGAAATAAATTCCCCTTCTTTATCGCTGATCGGGCCTTTTCTTTTGTTTTTTTGCCTAAAGTCAAGTAATCACTTCTTCCTCCGTTCACTCGATGATTGAAATGAATGAATTCAGGTCCTACCTGGGTGCGCGATGTTTTAAATATCCCTGGTGGGCTGTGTGCTGCAGGAAAAGCACTCCCTGTTATTATTTTTATTTCTGAGAGAACTTTTTATAACATATATAGTAGAAACACCGCATCAGAACACCGCAGCGGTCTTCAGCGAGCTACATGAGCTGACTGAAAGCTGTCAATCATTTCAGTAGGCGTGTCAGCAAGTGACCAATCAGCGAGCTCAGTTGAGTCCCCTCCGTGCGCAGCTGCTCATATTACAACAAGGAGAACGCGAGCGTTTGAAAGCTGATAGTTTCTGAAGTATATCAGCAAAACACATGCGCACAAAATGCGCGTGTAGAGTGGCGTAAGGGAGGACGCTGAAGTCTATTCCAGGCTTTAGGTTTAACAAATCGCAGCAAAGAAACTAAAATTTAAAGCACGAAATAAAATGGTGTTATATTGAGGAGACGGCAGGTTCAACTGGCCGTTTGAAAAGGTAAAATGTACAGTTAAAATCGGATGGATCAGTCGTTCACGCTGCTGTCAGCTGGTTGCCATCAGGAAGTAACAAAAAAGCTGAATCGAGCAGCGTGTTTAATTAAAATAGCCTTGTTTTTCCCAGATAATTTTGCTCTAAAATGTTTTTGTTTATCTTTATGTAAGATTATCTTTAGAATTTATTTTTTATGTTAATATATATTTAGTGAAACAAGAAATCTTATCTTTCTTTCTTTGAAATACATTATTTAAATATCATGTGGGATGGATAGCTGAGTGAAGCTGTTCACCCACATCAAAAGTTAAAGCAAACTGTTTGAATGGTTAGTGTTCCGTTAGTGCTGGTTTGTGCCGTTCAAATTTTAGTTTGTGCTGCTTTGGTTTCTGAGATATTCAAGATTATTTTTTAGGTCATCTAAAGGTCGCCATCCCCCTATATAGCTCCAAAACGCACCGGAGTGGTCTAGTTTTTTAGTGCTTCGTTAGTGCTGGTTTGTGCCGTTGAAATTTTTGTTTGTGCTGCTTTAGTTTATGAGATGTTAATAATTAAATATTTGGCCGATGACGTCACCATCCCCCCATATAGCTCCAAAACGCACCGCAATGGTCTAGTTTTTTAGTGCTCCATTAGTGCTGGTTTGTGCCATTGAAATTTTCGTTTTGTGCTGCTTTAGTTTATGAGATATTAATATTTATAATTTCAGCCGATGACGTCACTATCCCCCCATATTGCTCCAAAACGCAACGGAGTGGTCTAGTTTTTTTTAGTGCTTCTTGTGTCGCTTTATGATATACATATATAATGTTCTTTCAGGCCATTATTGAGGACTTCAATTGATGATGTCTGTGGTTTTCACTGAACATCAGCACTACAAAGCAAGCAGTTATTAATTCTGTTTTTATCATGCAAGTTAGATGCTGTTTTATATGCTGCTGTAAAATGTGTGCCTTCTCATATAGTTTGCACTTTTTTCTTTAAAGGGGACCAAATATTGGTTTTATAAATTTTTATGGTATGTCTGTGGGCTATCCAGACCATGTTCATTCAGTTTAATGCACAAAATAATTCTTACGCCAAATTTACACTACATGCGGTCCGGCTCCGCCCCGCTCCGCAGGTCGCAGCTGAGCGAGTCCAATTTCCACTACCTCCGCTCCGCTGCGGTCCGCCTGGATGCGCCGCTCCGAGACGCATGCGCGGGAATTGCGAGATCGCGCGATAAATCAAGTGATAAATAAGTAAGTCAGAACAAAACAATTCATTCGGTGGAAGAAGGAGAACAACAGTAGAGACTGCTGCCTTGATCTTCTCTCGTAAATGAGCGACAGGACATGGTTTGAGCAACAGGAAGTGATGTATTACATTTCAGAATAAAATACTTTATTTATTTATTTATTTATTGTATTGCGTTTGTAGGCGTAGTCATAAATGATAGTTTGACAGCATTTTTGTACAAATAAATCCGTATAGAGCTAGGATTAGTCCGCCCGTGGTGATTTTATTTTGTAAATACGGATGTTGTGCTCGTTCCTTTTCCTGTTGGTGCGACGTAATCTTCAAAAGTTGACTCCGGCACAGCTCCGGCATCCGGCAGAAATAGAAATATTTCTAATTTTGACGCTCGCCGTCGTCGTGCGGAGCCATCAATGCTTTCATTGATTATAATGGGTGCGTATTTGCTGCGGAGGTCGGACCGGAGCGGGGTGGAGCCGGAACACATGTAGTGTAAATTTGGCGTAAGATAATAAAATATCCCCTTTCTAGTTGTGCCTTTTTTGACTTCCGTTCTAGGCCACGCCCTTCAAAAATCTGTTTACATTAACTCCGCCCTCCAAAGGGGACCCTGAGTCAGACCCAGAGACAGATGCCATTTTGGGCAGGGCAAATGAGGTGCTGACGCGTCGCGTAGGCCGCTGAGAAACATCCATAAGTTCACCCTCCATGTTAAAAACTCTTCGTCTGACTCTTCAAAAACAAGCAATAAGGCTGCAGAGTAACACACTGGCTGCTAACTGCTATACACGCTCTCTCTAGCGGGGACCGCTTTTTTTCACGGACCACATCCGGCGCTGAACGGATATGGTCCGTGAGCAGTCGTCCGGTTGATTTAAGAGCCCATAAATAAGTTTTTTCATTTTTACTGATGGATAATTAGTTATTAGCGGTACTGCATTTTAACAACAACGAAACATCAAACTCTGAGATGAACTCAGGAAAAACAACCGCAACGTCTTTTATACTGAAGTGGGTGGAGCATCACCAGGGGTTGCTAGGTGAGGGGCTGGACTCAGGTTGGGGTGGGTTGTTCTGTGGCTTGTGACATCACAAGCCGCAGTATTTGAAATTGAGACATTATTATCCCTGAAAAATAAATATACTTAGAGTAAATAAACCACTGGGTGCATTTTTTTTGGTCATAGGACTGTTTTTTTTTAAGAAATACATACCCAAAGTTGAGTAAACATTAAAAAGTGAATTTTGCATCTTTGGTCCCCTTTAATAAAGATTTTGAATTTTTATTTTTTGTCTCATGGTTGTATCCCTAACATACACTGTATATATTTCTGTATATCCACAGTTCCAGTACATTTTAAGTCCAGATTTTTTAACAGATTGAAACAAAGATTCAAGGCTTCATCTTGCAGCTTTTACATTCATATTCAGTCATGGATGTTTAGGCACATCAATAGACCACACACGGCTAAGAGACATTTTTATAACAGATACCGTACTTCAATTGGAATGTAATTGAAATTTCACATTAGTGATAAAAAAAGCTATGTTGAAAAGAATAAAAACACCACAATCACAATCCAGCATAAATGTCACACAGATTTCAGAGAGGAGACTAATTTAAACATAAATTGAGTTGTGAAAGAATGCTGGAATATCAATGTGTTGTGGCTTGTGAAATTATATAAGCCAGAATACTTTTGTTAATGCTACTACTCAAAGCCTTTTTATTCGTTAACTAGATGCCTCGACAGCCAGCAATACACAGAGATTGCCTTTTTGCAGTTCTCTGCAATTCAAAACAGGCTATCCTTCAAAATAGCCACTCCATTGTCCACTATTTAGACATAAATACGTCAGCAGCTGGAAAACAAGATGTCTCCAAAAGCTCTGTACACTTTTGTAAAGACTAACAGACACAACATCTGGTCATGTTTAGAGATCAATGAGCAGGGAAGTGATTCTGACAGCAGTGTGGACACAGAGTGTGATTCTGGCTCTATTTCTCCTGGACAAGATGACTGCTCATTGTTTCATGGATCAAATTTGTAAGTGAAAAAGTGGCATATAATGACAAGTTTTCATCTTCTGGTAAAAGGGAATTCACTAGCAAGGACCACGCCACAAGACATAAGTTTAAAGATTTATTGATGGAAGAAAAAGAAAAGGGGGGGGGGGAGGGTGAGGAGTAGGTAGGAGTGAAGAGGTGAAGGGATGAGTGAGGTGGGTGAGATCTGCCAAGGAGGATGCTGATGGGCTTATGGTACGTCCACACCTAAACAGCGTTTCAACTGCAGGAGCGTCCAGCTTACATGCAAAGTCAATGGGGGACGCGCCTCTAGGCGCGTCTTGGCGTCGGGCGTCACGTCACGTGCGTGTTGAGCGTGCTGGAAAGCGTTTTCCGTGCACATGAACCCGCTTCAGCCTCCAAAGCACGCGTTGATTTAGCTGAAGATTTCGCCGTTCAAACGTTCAAACGCTGTTCAACTCTCCCTGATTGGTTGATCAGGGAGAGTCGGGGGAGAAGAGAGGGGGAGAGTCCCTATGTGACGCGGAAACGAGGGGACAGGTATTGCGCAACTATGTGACATATTGTTTGTGGGACACAGAAAAAAACCGCGAAGTCATGTACTATGGAAGAGAAACTCATTGTAGCTGTGTGTTCGCGACAAGTCCTTCATGACCAGTCAAGTCTGCTCTACAGAGACAGAAATAAAAAGCTCCTCGCCTGGCGGAGTGCAGTGAGGAACTCTGTATACCGGTAAGCTCCAGTTGAAAAGCTGTTCGGTGTGGATGTACCATTAGGAAGTGAAGACTCGAATGGGGACATGTCTTCGGGAAGCTGATCATCTTAATGTTTCCCCCCGCTTATGATCCCCCAACGGTACCTGTAACGTCGAGAAACGAGAACCTGGTGTTAATACGACACATAAGGGTGAATAAGATGAAGGGTAAGCGGGGGTGGGATTGATGAAACGAAAGACGCAGAGAACAGCTCGCAAGCGGGGTATATACTTTATAGGCTACTTGGATAATTGGAGGTGTGGTGTGAGCAGGTCACTAGCTGCAGCCAATGGGGACTGGGATAACATCCATTTCCTCCCCGAGATTGTTCCACACATTACAAGACTTGCAAGTTACCTACCACTTTGGACAGGAGTAATGGTCCCCCTCTTCAAAAGCACCAGACTCACAGCAAGCTCAGCCACTGAAGCAGAATTCAAAAATGTAAAACATGGCCTTTTTTAAACATGAGAACTTGCCCATTTGACTTGATTGCTTCATTTCTCGTCGTCTTTCCTTCAAAGGAAATATGAGGATTTGTTCTGCAAAATCAAATGATGACACATCTGGATTAACAAAAGTTCCAGAAAAAAAAAACAGCATCCATGACCACCCACAGTGCTGAAGCCAAAAGAAAATTATATTCTTACCATTCTCCAGAATCTGATGAAACAAACATTCCGCCAACAGATGAAGATGTGGTGGAGAACTGGAGGGGACTAATTCTTCCACCCCAAAAAAGGAAGAGGACGTCATATCTTACTTCCTGCACTGAATGGCCCCATGCAGATCCATCTTTTCTGAAAAAAAAAGAGTGAAAGTGTGACCATTAAAAAAAGGAAACCAGCAGCAACCTATTAGAGTTTGAAAATTAACAATCTCTGTCCTGAACACATGTGCATTTGATGCTTTCTGTCAGTGCTAATGCTGTGCTTTGTGACAGCTCAGCATTTCAAAATGTCAGCATGGTTGAAAACTGAGAGGACAAATTCTTCCACCCAAAAAAGAAAGGGGACTTCATACCCGAGTTCCACTGAATGGCTCCCTGCAGATTCATCATCTGGTTCTAAAAGAGTGAAAGTGGGACTATTATAAAATAGAAACATGCATCAGCATGTTAAAGTTGGAAAATTGTCAATATCTGTGTTAAACACCTGCTCCTTTGATGCCTTTTGTCAGTGCTTATGCTGTACTTTCTGTGACAGCTCTGCATTTCAAAATGTTGTCATGAACAACAGTGACAACCCACTCTTGCAGCTGGTGAAATCCATAACTACAGATGGTGTGACCCCAAGGACATACTTGCAGAGGGTTGATCTGCTTAGTTCAATGTCTGCAAAAACACAGTTAAGTTCTGGCACCCACCAAATTGATGCCCAGTGCAATATTGCCACTGTTATTGCAAAGACAATGAGAAAATGTATCAAGCGTTTAACTCTCAAAATAATCCTCTTCACACCCTGATGCATGCTCAATAATCCAGGTAGAAAAATCTAAAAAAGCTAAGTCTGGTCCTCTGGACATTCAAAAAAACAAAACAAAACAAAGCAAAAAAAAATGTAGAAACGTTTCGTCTTTCGTCCGAAAGACTTCCTCAGTCTGAGGTGCTGGGTTCAGCTCAGTCTTATAAATAGCACCCTCTCACAGTGTTACACAACCAGTTGGCTGATGACAGCCTGAAACCAGCTGCTCACATGATCAAGGAGGACCATCAGCCTAACAATGGATCGTTAGCACCCTGATGGTTGTTTGCTATTCACAGAGGGCTGAGTGATACCAGCAATCACAGCATTGTAGGAGGGGGACAGTTGAACTCGGAGGCCTCCACCCCTGTTTAATGATGGGCGGTTTCTTTTCACAAAGATGGCCTCCTTTACTCCTCTCTCAAACCATCGTTCCTCTCTATCAAGGATGTGAACATCTTCATCCCTGAAAGAGTGACCGCTGGCCTGGAGATGAGTGTAGACTGCAGAGTCCTGACCTGATGATGTTGATCTTCTGTGCTGGGCCATCCTTTTGGCCAGTGGCTGTTTAGTTTCCCCGATATAAGACTGATCACAGCCCTCCTGACACTGAACAGCATACACAATGTTACTCTGTTTTTGCCGGGGGACTGGATCTTTGGGATGAACCAGTTTTTGCCGTAATGTATTTTGGGGTTTAAAAGCCACTGGGACGTTGTGTTTAGAAAATAAACGTCTCAATGTCTCTGAAACCCCTGCAACATATGGAATGGCCACTGGTCTGGGTCTGGGTTCCTTCTTTTCACAATACTGCCACCAAAACAAAGGACTGACCAGGGAAGTACCATTTGTTTTACCAGACATTTCTGTCCTGAAGAATTCTGGCATGGCTCAGCTTGGCACTTCAGTAGAAAAAAAGAGTCTTCCTTCCACAGTCTCCCTACCTCCGCTCCGACCATGAATCAGACTGTCCAGATGAATTCAAAACAAGGGCCAGCACCTCAGGAAATGTTCTATGCGCAAGAACCATAACTCACAGCTACAGTATTGGAGAAATAGCATGGATTGACACTGACCTTCAAAATCCTACTGAATTTTCCTTGAGTGAATTTTTTTCCATTATGGTTCTCCAAGGAAAAACATTTACTTGGAGAGCAGTCGTCGCTTTCAGGGGATGCTTGACCAAAGATGGCCTGGGACATTATAATGCGTACTGCCGGAGAGCTCCATGTGTGTGGGAGCTTTATGATGACCTGGCAAAAGCAGTGAAGACAGTGTCAGAGAAGGACAAAATACAGCATGCAGCATTATACACAGCACATTGAATGCTGTAAATTGAACACATTCCTGTAGAAGTTTAGGTCAATTGACCTAATTAGTGTTAACTGGTCTTCCAGTTAACACTAATTAATGTACTTTGTTACTGTGTTAATGTACTGTGTTAATGTACTTTAAAATATTGCATTTACTCAGATTAAACTTTTGATATGTCATCAATGTGCTATTAGGAATAAAATATTGACATTTGCCATCTCCACATCATTGCATTCGGTTTTTATTCACAATTTGTTTAGTGTCCCAACTTTTTTGGAATCCGGTTTGTAAAAAATAAAGCAAATTATTAATACAACTGCCGACGAGAAATACAATTTACAGCAACTGCTTACCTGAAACCTGCTAGTTACCCCACTGAGAAGCAAACAGATCCCCAATTCCGCCTATGCAGTACAGCTGTAACAAAAAGCTATATGAAGGCTTTGTTTACATGGGACGAACCTGGCCACACTAGCCCTTTACTTCCTGTCAGTAAACAAGCAGACGGACAGATTGGTCCAGATATTGGCGGTGCACCAGAGGAGGCTAAACAAATAGACCAGTTAACATTAATATCTACTATTTAAACCGACAAACATTGAAACAGCCACGCTTACTCTTACCAAAAAGAAGTATACTTTAAGTAAATGTTGTTAAGTATACTAAAGTATATAAAAATATACCGGTATGTCTCTAAGTGTACTTTTAAGTATACTCGCAGTTTACTTACAATATACTTTTTTGGGACTAAATTGGCCCATTTTAAGTTTAAAGTATATACTTAAAGTATACTAGTAGTACACTTTTAATTAGACTTCCAATGTACTTATAGTGTACTTCAAGTTCATATTTTAGTTTATTGAAGTACACTTAAAGTATACTAGTAGTACACTTTTAATTAGACTTCCAATGTACTTATAGTGTACTTCAAGTTCATATTTTAGTTTATTGAAGTATACTTAAAGTATACCACTAGTATACTTTTCTTTATACTCCAAATGCACTTGTTATATACTTCTAGTTCATACTTTAGTTTATTACAGTATACTTAAAGTATACCACTAGTACACTTTTTCATATACTCCCAATGCACTTGTTATTTACTTCTAGTTTACAGTTTAGTTTATCATTTAAGTTAAATTTTTGAATTTCTAAAACTAATACCATGTTGTCATTGTAATTGTTAGGTTACACTTGTAAGTTTGCTTAACAATACTTGCACAATACTATTTATATGCTAAAGAATATTTTCTAAAGTATTCTGAAAGATGTGTTTACAAAGTCATAAAACAAGGTATTGAGAACTTCAATATTTTATTTTATTTAGTTCAGGAGGTTTATTTCACGCAGGAAATCCATCAGATACATACAGGCGCTCTGAACATCCACTCCAACTCAACACAGCTGCGCCAACACCACGCCTTAAGTAGTCCCACATTGATGACGTACGTGAAGAGCGCACAATAACCCACGTGACTAATCTTAACAGGCATCTTCGTGAAAATATTTAGTTTTTACTACTATAAATTAGCCCGAAATAACTGCAAACAGATCTAGCTTCAACGATGCATACTTGAGTAAACAACATATTAGCCATTGCAAAACTTTTACTTCCGGTATGAACCGGAAGTATGTCCCATAATCGTTTCGACAGTAACCCTCCTAGGAATAAGGTGGATAACACAAGCTGTAGGTTTTTAAAGATCTGGATCTACGTCTGAATGTTGTTGATGCACTGACTTTAAAGTTCTTGAGCCCCGCTATGACATCCATCATGTCAACACTTCAGCCAAAATGTTTAGCACATTATGAAAAAGCTCAAACTGATGTTGTCAACAAGCCCTGGAGCTGATTAAAGCCCTGATGATGATGATGATAGAAAGATTCAACCACCTCATAACTGTTCAAGAAGAGGTATTGTTCTTTTATTATTATTTTTATTATTTATTATCTAATTAATCTTTTTAATTTAAAATTATAATCTTATTAACTCTTTTTTTTACCTCTTTGTGTTTTATTTCCAGTCTGGGACAGAGATAGCAGCTGTCTTCTTCCTCTTCAGGGAAATCCACCAGAGATCACCTGCAGCTAAGAAGTGTGTGATCACTGAACTCTGAACTTTTCCAGGGACCTGTCCCACCTGAGGGAACAGGTCCAAGAAGAGGTTGTGACTAATGAGGACAAATACAGCCACATTGCTGCTACTGTTGTTATTGAGATGATTTTCTCTACTGCTGGAGATATTCACTGCAACTAGATCTGTGCTTTTAGCAGAAAATGTGGACAAGTTGGTCTTTTGGGACAAAACCTTAAAGGTTTCCTGACATGATTTTGTAACTATGCATAAAATTGCCCAACATAAATATCTTTTGTCATTCAACTATGTTAGTTTTTGCAAACAAACTTATAAATATATTTAATTTTGATTTTAAATTGATTTTAAACTTTGCGCCGTGTTTATTCATGGGAAATCTAATTACACGCAAATGCACCATCTGTGACGTAGTGTGGGGCAGAGGGCTCTGGTCTCTTTAATAGCGGACAATTTAAAACCCGACGAATTTAGCAATCTATGTGAAGATTTGAGCTATTTGTCTTCAGTTTGGGAAGCAGAAAATAGTTTGGGTGATGGAAGAAGAAACAGCAGGATCTAATTTAGGACTGCAGCCATATGAGACTTACCATTCAGCCTGAACTTCAGGTGGAGCGAGGCGGGGGTCCGAGTGGTGCAGCTTTGTTGCATTCTTGACTAAGTATTTCATCTTTTGGGAAAGTGAAAAGGCTCACTTGTTCACTGATGATATTAGAACACCCAAATGCGACACAACGTAACTGCATTTTTCAAGTAAAAAATAAACGCAATCTGCTGGCAAGCAGCTGACACACGCGCACTGACAAGCCCAGGGCTCTGCCCCACACTACGTCACAGATGGTGCATTCACGTGTAATCGGATTTCCCATGAATAAACATGGCGCAAAGTTTAAAATCAATTTTAAATCAAAATTAAATATATTTACAAGTTTGTTTTCAAAAACGAACATAGTTGAATGATAAAAGATATTTATGTTGGGCAATTTTATGCATAGTTACAAAATCATGTCAGTAAACCTTTAAAACTTGATTAGTTAGATTGTAAACAGTCTGTTGCTGCTTATTGTTCTGGTTCTGACCGTTATTGTATTTATTAAGATTTTTATTGTTGTTAGTATAGTTTATTATAAAGAGTGCCGTTTATTTAAAATATCACCCAAATGGGTCGCCTTTATTTATTTTTATACAAACGTATTTTTTACTTGGCATATTTTCAAAATAAACATTTTGTAAGTATTTATTTTGTCTTTTTTGTACCGAAAATTAACCGAACCGAAATGTGATTTTAGTGCACCATTACACCCCTAGAAGATGGTGATTGTGAGGGTAAAATTGTGTGTGTATGTGTGTGTGTAACATTGTCTTTATTGTACATGTGTTTCAGTGGTTCCTGCCTCTGTTTAGAGCTGATTAAGAAGAAGAAGCTCCTCAAGACTGAAGGCCTGATGTTGACCAGCAGGGCCCAGAGCCTCTTATCATAAAGTGGAGGAAAATACCCTTAGACCAGTCTGGTGGGTGACCAAATAAATATGGAGGAGACCGATATCATATTTTAGGTCACGGCAGTTTCTTTAAAGAGTGAGGAGGCTAAAAAAAAAAAACTTACCAGGAACCCAAATTTAAAGATTCTCAAAGACAGTTCCAGCTCTTCAAAGACTGACGTTAACGAGTACGATGAAAGAGGATGGTGAAATGACCAGTCCTGACTCTCCACTAAAGAACACATCAGACTCTGAATCACAACGTGAAGACAGTATGAAAGACTGGAAGGAGAGCAGTGCTTCTGAATCAGAAGTAAAAACTGTCAACAAATCTTTGAGCTGCTCTGAGTGTGGTAAGCAGTATGTCAGTAACCAGACTCTTCAAAGACACATGACAAGTCATTCAGGAGTGAAGTCTTCAAGATGTCTGCTTAATAAGAAATGTGTTGGAGAGAAGATAAATATAGAGTCATGCAGGAAAGTCCAGGCAAGACCAAAATCAATAAGCTGTGATGACTGTGGTAAAAGATTTACTTACAAATCAAAATTAAACTCACACATGAGAGTCCACACAGGAGACAAGCCGTTTCCATGTGAACTTTGTGGACAGAGATTTAGTCATAAGACAAGTTTAAATGTACACATGAGAGTCCACACAAGAGAGAAGCCGTTTCCATGTGAACTTTGTGGACAAAGATTTAGTCATAAGACAAGTTTAAACTCCCACATGAGAGTCCACACAGGAGAGAAACCATTTCCTTGTGATCTTTGTGGACAAAGATTTAGTCACAAGACAAGTTTAAACTCTCACATGAGAGTCCACACAGGAGACAAGCCATTTCCTTGTGATCTTTGTGGACATAGATTTAGTCATAAGGCAGATTTAAACAAACACATGAGAGTCCACACAGGAGACAAGCCATTTCCATGTGAACTTTGTGGACAGAGATTTAGTCATAAGACAAGTTTAAACTCCCACATGAGAGTCCACACAGGAGAAAAACCATTTCCTTGTGATCTTTGTGGACAAAGATTTAGTCACAAGACAAGTTTAAACTCTCACATGAGAGTCCACACAGGAGACAAGCCATTTCCTTGTGATCTTTGTGGACATAGATTTAGTCGGAAGGATGCCTTAAACATACACATGAGAGTCCACACAGGAGACAAGCCATTTCCTTGTGAACTTTGTGGACAGAGATTTAGTCGGAAGTATGTCTTAAACATACACATGAGAGTCCACACAGGAGACAAGCCATTTCCATGTGATATTTGTGGACAAAGATTTAATCGTAAGACACATTTAAACAGACACATGAGAGTCCACACAGGAGGCAAGCCGTTTCCATGTGAACTTTGTGGCCAAATATTTAGACAGAAGGACTATTTAAACTCACACATGAGAGTCCATACAGGAGACAAGCCGTTTCCTTGTGAACTTTGTGGCCAAAGATTTAGGCGGAAGGACTCTTTAAACTCACACATGAGAGTCCACACAGGAGACAAGCCGTTTCCTTGTGAACTTTGTGAACAAAGATTTAGTCACAAGACAAATTTAAATTCACACATGAGAGTCCACACAGGAGACAAGCCATTTCCTTGTGAAATCTGTGGACAAAGATTTAATCGTAAGACACATTTAAACTCACACATGAGAGGCCACACAGGAGACAAGCCGTTTCCTTGTGAACTTTGTGGACAAAGATTTAGTCGGAAGGACTCTTTAAACTCACACATTAGAGTCCACACAGGAGACAAGCCATTTCCTTGTGATCTTTGTGGACAAAGATTTAGTCAGAAGACGCATTTAAAATCACACATGAGAGTCCACACAAGAGACAAGCCGTTTCCTTGTGAACTTTGTGGACAAAGATTTAGTCTGAAGACAATATTAAACTCACACATGAGAGTCCACACTGGAGTGGAAACTTTCTGCCAGAAAATAATAAAATAATTATTATAGGCAATGAGATGCAACTGGTGTTTTATCACCCAAATAAAATTAATTTTGATTTTGTAAAATACTTGTATATTCTGTAACAATTTTTGGACAAGTTCCTAATCTATGATTTGTTCCTAATTTCTCAAGAATACTTTAAAAACAAACTAACCTTAGATCATAATTTGGACTATAGATGTTGGTTCTAAAATACTGGTTCAGTGGTTGTGCAATATGTGGAGAGAACCAACCAACCAATCAAATTGTTTTTTCAAACAGACACCATGAAAAGTTATTCATGCAAATCCTGAGAAAATTGTTATTTAATCAGTTAGTTACATAGTAAATTAATAGATTTCTTATGCAGATGCACTAATTGTGTTTTAATTAAGGATGGGGCTGATCGTCAATGTTAGATTGTATTATTAATTCATTAAATGGAATAAAGTCTACACCATCAAATATGTGTTCCAGACGTTCAATTCCTTTAACTCTCCAACCTGGGAAATTTAACATATTATTTTCTTGCTGTATGTCAGTATTGTTCCAGATGGGGGTTTGTCTGCATGGGAGTAGTGAAGACTTTGTCATTTTCAGATACTCCCACCATGTCGTCAGATATGAGCTTATACTGATACTTTTAAATCAAACATGTTTTTTTATATTTGTGCTAATAAATGGCAGATTTTGAAATCCAAATATTATTACATAAAGTTTGTTCTATGGCTATCCAAGTTACATCTAATGCATTTGGATTTAACCACTTTGAGATATATGTGACTGGCCATGGCAAAACCAAGAACAAGTCTCCCTGGGTCATTTTGAGTTATTTACACAATCTGAAAGTGTGGGTTCTAAGCTATCCGATGATGCCAAACACATGGCACTCAAAAAAAATGAAGAAGATACAGCCATTTCAATGTTGGCAATCTGCAAATAAGATTAGGGAGAATACAGGCCTCAAAGTTTCTGAAGAATTTTGCCATTCCTGAAGCGTTACCTGGGGGTGTTAACAATAGACCTTTTACCAGTTGACGTCCTCGCGCATGCGCACTCGCATTTTTCGAGAATCAACCGGAAGCTGGGGCAAGCGTTGCCATAGTACTGGAGTGTTTTCATTACTGCCAACAGTCACGCTGGGGAAATATGACTTTTATTGTGTTTATAATTGTTCCAGGCAACGTAAACGAGTAAAAGAAGAAGGTGAGACTTGTTCGTTTTACCAAGTCCCTCTAGGAAAGTCGAGTAAAGCGACTAAAAGAAGGAAGATGTGGAGGAAGATGTGGCTTCAAGCGCTTCGCCGGCAGGACTTCACCCGACACAAAAGCATCAACGTGTGTAATCAGCATTTATTATCTGGCATGGACATTAATGATCCAAGCTCCGTGGATTACGTTCCAACGTTACATCTTGGATATGGGAAACAGACAAAACAGAGAACAACCTCCCGCAGCAGAATGCTACTGCACAGCTGCTAAGCTAGCAGCTAGCTAGTTCTACGAGACCTCGCTGTACCTCAGTCCACTGCCTGTGTTGAAGTTTCAACCTGTTTCAACCTGCGACATGCAAAGAGATTCTTCCTTCAACCCCACTGAAGAACAGGTGAGTAAAATGTCAAACATGCAGCTCTGTAAAAATGAACAGACCACTGCACTGTTAGCCTGTAATCATTTGAAGTCTTTCTGCGTTGAAAAAATATACAGTATAGTTTCCACAAGACAAACATGTTTTATTAACATTAGTTGAGGTCTAACAGCACTGCATCTTTGAAAACATTTCAGCCATTTCTCTGTTTCTGTAAGTTATTCGCACAGTTTTGCTGGGAGCATCGGTGAAATGCTGTCACAGAAAAAAAAAGCAATCCTGTCATCAATGTGTATAAGCATACAGTTTAACTATACACAAGACTGTTTTGTTTATTGTCAAATATGAATTAATACTTTGTTTTACAGCAGCAGTGGGAGTGGTGGCGCAGAGGTTAAGAAGGTGAGCTTGTGATCGGAAGGTCGCCGGTTCAAGCCCCGGTACCGACAACATCAAAGATGTGGGTGGGATAAGTGAAGCGGTCACACTTGTCTCCACCCTCATCTGCCCCACTCTGGGCCCTTGAGCAAGGCCCTTAACCCACACCATCTGCTCCCCCGGGAACCCTAGATATCAGCTCTCTGCTCCACACAGAGGGCTGTGGTTGCTCGGTGGTCTGTGGTTGTGTCAGGAAGGGCATCCGGCGTAAAAACAACTGCCAAATCTTCATGCGACTAGTTCGCTGTGGCGACCCCTAACGCAGGGAAAAAAGCCAAAAGAAGAAAAAAAACCCCAACAACTTTGTTTTACAGCAGCAACTGGCCAACAACTCCTTGCTGACAAAGGGTTTGAATCAAGTCAGAGGTGGAAAAAGGGAAGCTAGTCTGAACCTGGCCACCTCTCCTCATCCAGGACACAAGCAGTACACTGAGGAAGAGGTATGTATTGTACAAGGAGTGTATTGTACATTTATGGACCTGTCAGGCCTGTCATGATCCAAATATATATATTTTAAATAAATTCTGTTGACCGTGACATCACATTGGTTGAAGTTTTTGAAGGACATCACGCTAATCCAATGAAAACTCACAGCACTGCTCAGCTGGCTCAGTCATTCCCTCCCCAATTTCACCAAATTTATATACTGTATTCAAATCCATGTTTATTACAGTGATTGATTACTGAAATAGTCCACACATCCCAAAACACATTGATTGTAGTACATTAAATTTAGACATGAACACACCAACCTTTAAATATAAAATATATTAGCACTTTGAGATTTTCATTAATGAAAAGTGCGTTATAAATTGAATTCATTATTATTATTATTATTATTATTATTATTATTATTATTATTATATATATAGAAGTGGAACTTTTGTTTAGTTAAGTTTTTTAATTTGTTAATATACAAATGCTGTTTTAGTCACATTTTATGATTTTGAATCTCACTAGATAAAGAAAGAGCGTTTACAACAAAAACAGGTCAGTCTCTCTTATCATGGTGACCTAACCAGGCCGAAAGAAAATCCTCTTTGTGACTCTGCTGTTGTCAGATCTGTTCTCTAGTTTATAGTCCAGCTCTCTGGTCATCCAATGACTTAGCACCAGAACCCCATAAACATTAAATATTAGCAGGTTACTTTCTGTCCTTTAACAAGTGAAATGACAAACACAAACACATCTTCTGGTATGTGTTGTTTCTGTTTGTGACTTATATAAATAATGTGTGAGCAGTGAACCATTCTTCACTACAGGACTGTTTGCTTGTACAGCAAACCTACGACTCCACCGACCTACGACCGCCCTGACCTACGAACGTATCATATTTAATAATTTAATATAAAATATTTAAAAAAAAATATATATATTTTTTTTTTTTTGTGTTTAAATGTTCTTAATTTCATGTGTACAGCACTTTGTTGCAGCTGTGGTTGTTTTAAAGGCTTTATAAATAATAATTATGATAAAAATGATCATTTCTGATCATTTTTGTCATGATTGCGCAATAATTGTGCACTTCGGTCATAACAGGAAGAAGGTCTCCAGTTTACACGGTCACAAGTTAAGGCAGAACACCGGAGGCCATCTTAGGTCAGTCACGGCTGCTTTGAAAGTCTCCAGTTTACATGGTCACTAGTTAAAGCAGAACACCGGACGCCATCTTAGCTCAGTCACGGCTGCAGGCAGCCAGGTTTGGAAGACTGGTGACCAGGATCGCCTCATATGGATTAATTACTAGCTGGAAACGTGTCTGTGAACTCTGTGGATGTCTCAGGCAGCCGCGGATTTATCGCCGATTGTGCCAGGCCGCTGCGCAAATGCCTCCGGCCTGGCTAGCTCCAGAAGCTAACACCGGACGCAGCAGCTGCCGGCTTTGACCAACTCAAAGTAAGGAATTTTATATTTTTTTAATTTATATTTTTATTACTGTACTGTATTAATTAATTACACTGTGTTAGGTGTGTTAGGATAGGCGAAGTACGTACAGTACTTGGTACCAAAAAAAAAAAACAGGACATCCCCGAGTGACGAGTGAACGGACCGCTCGACCTGCGAACAGATCGACCTGCGAACCGTTCTTAGGTCCCGAAGTCGTTCGTAAATCGGGGGTTTCCTTTATCTGCCTAAATTAAATCTGATTCTGCTTGTGAGACATTTGAAGATGTTTTGAACTTCTGGCAGGTCTCTGATGGCGTGGAGACTGGACAGGGCCTGCGGTTGTCAGCTACTTCATCTGCCGGAGGGTCTGGATCGAGAAACCCCAGCCAGGGGCTTTGAGCATACCTCAAAAGAAAAAAACATGAAGTTTTAAATTCTAGACAAAATAAAGGAATTAAAGAAACATACAGATAAGTGTTAGTGGTTTTTAAAGTTTACTACTACAACCTGCAAAAGGCAACAATGGCTCCACGCTCAAAATGTCCTTGTGAAGACCAGCCAGCAGTGATGGGCTCATCAGGATGTCGTGGGTTCAAAATGCAGGCTGTTCAGCGTTCTCCTGGAAAACTTCTGGATGCCGATGTCATGCCTATAATGACACCAACATGAAAAATGTGGTTTATATCTAACACATATTAGCAAATTTGTTTGTAGAAGTGTTTTTTAAAAAATGTCCAAGAACTATTCCAGATCTTACAATTGTAGAAAACATTTAAAACCGTGCATATGTCATTGCATTTATTTCTTATCTAGTGCCACTAGAAAACAACAATAATTAACACAATACAATAAACTACAATTGTACAATGTTGAATAGTTTTTTGACTGGAATAAGACAAAATAAGTGATATTGTATTATTCCAGTTGTTGGTGAAGTTTGACTGAAAGTCACCTTTCTGGGTATTTGTGTTATAAGCGTAATATGAAATTTCTTCAGGAACACTGATTAAACTCACTTTAAAACTTGCAGCTCATCCAATTAGCAGGTGCAGTTCGTTTTTGGGGCTGGTCCCTTCCATGTACAACTGGGTGCAGGTTGGTTTAGAATGTATTTCCAGCATGGTTGCAGCCACCTCGTTGTCTGCAAAAACAAACACAAACACAATATATAACCATATTGTGTGTGTCATTATGGAATTCACATGCAAAATATATTGTTTTTAATATATTTAAGATTTTCACACATTTTACGTCTAATAAAGTGTAAGCTGTATAAACAGTGTGTCAAAAGTAAATACGTTCTCAAAGATAATTAAATTTTCCCAGGAAAGCTAATAAATGTATCACTTGGGATAGTTATACATCACAACATCACCAATTGTCTCAGGTTGTATTTAAGACATAGTTTACAGAAATCAAATAAGAAATAAGGACGCTGTGAACGTTTGTGTGACTCAAACGTCATGTTTTTGTTTACATACTGTGCTTACAGTATACTGACAGCTCTTATGAAGACATGGTGCTAGTTATAGCAGCTAACAGAAGATGTTAAACCTGTAACAATAACCAAATCAGTCTAAATATCAGAAGTATTGGTGTGAGAAATTTAAAACATGGTGTGACCGACTCAAACGTCATGTCTTTGTTTACATACTGTGCTGACGGCTCTTATGAAGACATGGTGCTAGTTATAGAAGCTAACAGAAGATGTTAAACCTGTAACAATAACCAAACCAGTCTAAATATCAGAAGTATTGGCATGAGAAATTTAAAACATTTATTTCTGACGCATGCGGCTCGGGTGGTTGCTGAGGCAAAAACTCGGGCGTGGGAGGAGTTCGGAGAGGCCATGGAGAATGACTTCCGTACGGCTTCGAGGCGATTCTGGTCCACCATCCGGCGTCTCAGGGGGGGAAAGAGGTACGCGACCAACACCATTTATGGTGGGGGTGGCGTGCTGCTGACCTCAACTCGGGATGTTGTGAGTCGGTGGGCGGAATACTTCGAAGACCTCCTCAATCCTACTGGCACGTCTTCCACTGAGGAAGCGGAGCCTGGGGACTTTGGGTCGGGTTCTCCGATCTCTGGTGCTGAGGTCGCCGAGGTGGTTAAAAAGCTCCGCGGTGGCAAGGCTCCGGGGGTGGATGAGATTCGCCCGGAGTTCCTTAGGGCTCTGGATGTTGTAGGGTTGTGTTGGCTTACGCGACTCTGCAATATCGCGTGGACATCGGGGGCAGTTCCCTTGGATTGGCAGACTGGGGTGGTGGTTCCCCTATTCAAAAAGGGGGACCGTAGGGTGTGTTCCAACTATAGGGGGATCACACTCTTAAGCCTCCCTGGTAAGGTCTATTCAGGGGTTCTGGAGAGGAGGGTCCGTCGGATAGTCGAACCTCGGATTCAGGAGGAGCAATGTGGTTTTCGTCCTGGTCGTGGAACACTGGACCAGCTCTACACCCTCAACAGGGTCCTGGAGGGTGCGTGGGAGTTTGCCCAACCAGTTTACATGTGCTTTGTGGACTTGGAGAAGGCATTCGACCGCGTCCCTCGGGGGGTTCTGTGGGGGGTACTCCGGGAGTATGGGGTACCAGGCCCTTTGATAAGGGCTGTTAGGTCCCTGTACGACCGGTGTCAGAGCTTGGTCCGCATTGCCGGCAGTAAGTCAGGCTCGTTTCCGGTGAGAGTTGGACTCCGCCAAGGTTGCCCTTTGTCACCGATTCTGTTCATAACTTTTATGGACAGAATTTCTAGGCGCAGCCAAGGTGTTGAGAGGATCCGTTTTGGTGACCTTAGAATCGCTTCTCTGTTTTTTGCAGATGATGTGGTCCTACTGGCTTCATCAGTTCGTGATTTACAACTTTCACTGGAGCGGTTTGCAGCCGAGTGTGATGCGGCCGGGATGAGGATCAGTTCCTCCAAATCCGAGGCCATGGTCTTGAGCCGGAAAAGGGTAGCATGCCCTCTCCGGGTCGGGGAGGAGGTCCTGCCCCAAGTGGAGGAGTTTAAGTATCTCGGGATCTTGTTCACGAATGAGGGAAAACTGGAGCGTGAGATCGATAGGCGGATAGGTGCAGCGTCCGCAGTGAAGCGGGCGCTGTACCGGTCTGTCGTGGTGAAGAGAGAGCTGAGTCAAAAGGCAAAGCTCTCAATTTACCGATCGATCTACGTTCCCACCCTCATCTATGGTCATGAGCTTTGGGTTGTGACCGAAAGAACAAGATCTCGGATACAAGCGGCTGAAATGAGTTTTCTCCGCAGGGTGGCTGGACTCTCCCTTAGAGATAGGGTGAGAAGCTCAGTCATCCGGGAGGGACTCGGAGTAGAGCCGCTGCTTCTCCACATCGAGAGGAGCCAGTTGAGGTGGCTCGGGCATCTGGTTAGGATGCCTCCTGGACGCCTCCCTGGTGAGGTGTTCCGGGCATGTCCCACCGGGAGGAGACCCAGAGGAAGACCCAGGACGCGCTGGAGGGACTATGTTTCTCGGCTGGCCTGGGAACGCCTTGGGATTCCCCCGGAGGAGCTGCTCCAAGTGGCTGGGGAGAGGGAAGTCTGGGCCTCCCTACTTAGGCTGCTACCCCCGCGACCCGACCCCGGATAAGCGGAAGAAGATGGATGGATGGATGGATGGATATTTCTGACGCTTGGATATACAGGTTGTTGACAACGACACACAACGACTCACCCTGCTGGACATTCGCAAAAAGCCTGAAGGATTTCCCCATTTTCCATCAGCGCACACAATCACCTCCTCTCGTATCCGCGGCACAATGTTCAGGCATTTTGACCAGTGGTTGTTCACTATTTTAAGAAAACAAGCTTCTAAATTACAACTCGCTATCATTACGAAGCTCCTCGGCCCCTTCCTACAAGCCCCTGCATCCGGTTTCGGCTTTTTGCCGTCCAATCAGAACGCTCGTTTCAGGCGAGCTTTGCGTGATGACGTCAACTGGTAAAAGGTCTATTGCTGTTCATTTACATTAATTTGCCTTAACCCCAACCCCCAACACTGACTGTCAACACAGACTCTTCCGGTATGCAGAACTTCAGCTTTGATGGCAAATAGGGGTGCAAATCTCTCAGTGTCTGGAGAATCGATTCGATTCCGATTTTTGGTGTCACGATTTGATTCAAAATCAATTTTTCGATTCAGAAACGATTTTTCTGTTAAAATGGTCATAAATTTAGTTTCAGTTTTGTAACTGACAAGCTGAAAAGAATAAACAACAATGTAAACAAATGGAACATTTATTTAAAACAATAATTTTAAACTGAGAATATTAAACAACAATGTAAACAAATAGAACATTTATTTAAAACAATAATTTTAGGTTCTGTACTTTATCAAATTTTTTGCATCATTTGATATTCATACCAAAAATAAAAACAAATAATACAGGAATGCATTAAATGCTGTAACTTAAATTACCAGTACTGTATTACGTTAGCTTAGTTGCCTGGATTTCTCTAAAACAATAAAATTAAAATCTAGGAACAAATAATTCATCCATCCATCATCTTTAACCACTTCTTCCTTTAAGAGTCATAAGGGTCACTGGTGTCCATGTCCAGTCATCACTGTGTGAGAGGCGGGGGACACATGGACAGGTCTCCAATCCATCACATACAAATAATTCAAAATATATAAATACAGACAAAAACAGACTTCAGCCTACCTTCAGCCCTTTGGGATATGTCACTGATGTAAAGTGCATTATAAATAAATTTTATTATTATTATTATTACCATAGTGCAGTAACCTTTAACTCAAGCATTATAAGAGGGGGACAATAATGATGTTATTCCTCTGTGAATAGCAAACAACCATCAGGGTGAAAAAGGTGTTCAATACAGAACAACTGGACTTTATTTGTAACAGAAGACGTTTTGCTTCCCGTCCGGGGAGCTTTATCAATTCAATGAGCAGACTGTGAGAGAGTGAAGTTATAAACAACACACAGTCTGCTCATTGAATTGATAAAGCTCCCCGGATGGGAAGCGAAACGTCTTCTGTTACAAATAAAGTCCAGTTGTTCTGTATTGAACGCCTTTTTTGATTTTATCATGTCCTGGACGACTGAGAATCTTCACTAGCAAATCATCAGGGTGCTAACGATCCATTGTTAGGCTGATGGTCCTCCTTGATCATGTGAGCAGCTGGTTGAAGCTGTCATCAGCAAACTGGTTGATCCACTGTGAGAGGGTGCTAAGACTGAGCTGAATACCAGACTTAGCTTTTTTAGATTTTTCTACCTGGATTATTGAGCATGCATCAGGGTAAAATTAAACATGTTTTTAAATCGATTTTGGAGCCTTTAGAATCTATTGTGGTGGACCACTAGGGGGCTCTACTCACACCCAGTGGACCGAATGTGTTACAGGATGCTTTTATTGTGAAAGGTCCAGAGGACCGGATGTTGTGTTGGTATATAAGGCGGTGTTGGGTGGTTTTCCCGCCAGTTTAGTAGGAGTTGATTAAAAGTGAAGAACTATATCCCGTCTCCTGTGTCGTCTCTTCACCACCTCCTACACTGGTGACCCTTGTGAATTGAAATGACGACATCCGAAGGTCAAGCCAGCTCTCTTCAGCTGTCCGCTGCTGTGGAACCTCCACCGGCGGCCCCGCTCGCTTTTGCGGTGGCCGTTAAAATCCCGGACTTCTGGCTGCACGCACCTCGGTCGTGGTTCGCCCACGTCGAATCACAGTTCGCTCTTCGCGGGATCTCTGCAGACGACACCAAATACCACCATGTGGTCGCTTCACTGGACCCATTGTCCACCCAGCGGGTAATGAGCCTGCTCGAAGACCCTCCTGCACAAGGAAAATACGACGCCCTCAAGGAGCTCCTTCTGCAGCGTTACACGCTCTCGGACGCGGAGCGCGCCGAGAAACTGTTTTCCCTCTCCGATTTGGGCGATGGCACAGCTCTTGAGCTCATGGAAGGAATGTTGTCGTTGAGGGGTTCAGCTGACTGTGAGTTTCTCTTTCTCCACCTCTTCCTCCGCCGGCTCCCGGCTCCAGTGCGCACTGCCCTGGCCAACTCCCCGTTTCTGCAGCAGAAGGATTACCGCTCGCTGGCCCGCGAAGCCGACCGCATCCTGCTGGCTGCGAGGACGTTCGCGGTCCAAGCGGCGGTCCCCGGATCTCCAGCGGCGCCCGAGCTTCAAGCATCGCCCTCAGCGCCGGACGAGCCAGTGGTCGTAGCAGGGGTCGCCCGCAGGCGGTCAGGAGCTGCCTTTTGTTTCTTCCACCAGCGTTTTGGCGCCAAAGCACGACGGTGCGTCCCACCGTGCAGTTTCAAGCCGCAGGGAAACGACAGCGCCAGCGCCCGCTAGCAGTCGCGGCCGTTGGCGACAAGGAAAGGCTGCTTTTCATTGAAGACTCGAGGTCGGGGAGGCGGTTCCTGGTGGACTCCGGCTCGCAGAAGAGCCTCGTTCCCCCGACTGGCTCCGACAGGTTAGCAGAAGGCTGCGGGCCGCAGCTAACCGCGGCTAACGGCTATCCCATCAAGACGTTTGGCGAAAGGTTGGTGACTGTTCGTTTCCATGAACGGGACTTCCAGTGGAACTTTGTGGTAGCTGCTAGCTCAGTCCCTATTTTAGGGGCTGATTTTCTTTGTGCTCACGGGCTCCTGGTTGATTTAGCTAACAGACGTTTGATCGACGCTGTGTCTTTTTCGTCACTGCCTTGTGAGACGCGAGGAGCTGGGCCTTTAATGCATGCTAACTTTTTAGCTTCGGGTAATGTGTTTCAGCGTTTATTGTCTGAATTCCCCTCGCTGACTGTTCCTGATTTTGCAAACACAAACACAAAACATGGGGTCGAACATTATATTCCCACAACGGGCCCCCCGGTGTTCGCACGTGCACGCCGCCTCGATGCTACTAAGCTAGCAATAGCACAGGAAGAGTTTGCTAACATGGAGCGTTTAGGCATCGTGCAGCGCTCAAACAGTCCGTGGGCCTCCCCCCTCCACATGGTGCCCAAGGCAGATGGCAAATGGCGTCCATGTGGGGATTTCCGCCGCCTTAATAACATCACAGAGAACGATCGTTATCCCATCCCCCACATCCAGGATTTTTCAGTGCACCTGGCTGGGACCTCCATTTTTTCTAAAGTAGATTTAGTACGGGGGTACCACCAGGTTCCTGTGCATGTGGAGGATGTCCCTAAGACCGCTGTTATCACGCCTTTCGGCCTTTTTGAGTTTTTGCGCATGCCTTTTGGTCTTAAAGGTGCAGCACAAACATTTCAGCGGTTGATGGATTCAGTCCTAAGGGGTCTGTCCTTCGTATTTGTGTACCTGGATGACGTCCTGGTGGCTAGCAGCTCGGCTGAGCAGCACTTGTCCCACCTCCGTGAGGTTTTTCAGCGCCTGGCAGCACATGGCCTGATTGTAAATACAGCGAAATGCCAGTTTGGGCTGCCAGTCATTGACTTTTTGGGCCACCGCATTTCTGCAAGTGGTGCCGTCCCGTTACCAAACAAAGTGCAGGCGGTGTCAGATTTCCCACAGCCCCAGTCTGTTAAAGCGCTACAAGAATTTTTGGGAATGGTTAACTTCTATAACCGTTTCCTCCCCAGGGCAGCACAACTGCTGCGTCCGCTCTATGGAGCGCTGAAAAAGAAAAAGCCCAACGACAGCGTGGACTGGACACCAGAACGCCTACAGGCATTTGGTGATGCTAAAGCTGCACTGGCCACTGCTGCCCTTTTGGCCCATCCATCCCCAGCGGCGCAAATAGCTTTAACAACCGACGCATCTGATGTTGCGGTGGGGGCTGTGTTAGAACAGCAGGTTTCCGGGGTTTGGCAGCCGCTTGCATTTTTCAGCCGTACGCTGCGGGACAATGAGCTGAAATACAGTGTTTTTGACAGAGAGTTGCTGGCGCTTTACCTGGCCACACGCCATTTCAGGTTTTTCCTGGAGGGCCGCCGGTTCACTGCATATGTTGACCACAAACCCTTGGTGTTTGCGATGTCAAAAATTTCTGACCCCTGGTCTGCTCGCCAGCAACGCCACCTCGCAGCGGTGTCTGAATTTACTACAGACATTCAGCATGTGGCTGGAAAATCCAACGTGGTGGCCGACTGTCTCTCCCGGGTGCTGATCTCTCCCGTATACGTTGGCATCGATTTTTCTGCTATGGCTGCGGACCAACGTAGCGACGCAGAAATACTCGAGCTCCAGTCCGGGCCCACGGGCCTCGAGTTGGAGGAACGGCAGGTGAATGACGGAGGTCCCCTCCTGCTCTGTGATGTTTCTACTGGCAGGCCCCGCCCCCTGGTTCCAGTTTCATGGCGACGCCGCGTTTTTGACTCCTTACATTCCCTTTCTCATCCAGGTGTTAGAGCCTCGGTGAAACTGGTCAGTTCAAAGTTTGTTTGGCCCGGTCTGCGTAAAGCAGTTAAGGAGTGGGCAGCAGCGTGTGTCCCATGCCAGCGCGCTAAGGTTAACAGGCACACCAAAGCACCTTTGGAACCCTTCTCCATCCCAGGTCGGCGGTTTGATCATGTGCACGTAGACCTGGTGGGCCCTCTGCCTCCATCACAAGGTTTTACTCATCTGCTG
>JBBPBX010024306.1:0-11997 GCA_038048925.1 Garcialebias charrua | reverse complement strand
TATATATATATATATATATATATATGTATATGTGTGTGTGTGTGTGTGTGTGTATAGGCAATTCAGATCTAGATTCAAATCTGAATACTGTCAAAGCATCCCTGTTTTATTACAATACACCCATAAACATCACATTATGAAAGGTCAGTATAAGTATGTCATCACCTTACCATCATATTTCTATTAATCTGTGTTACTACGTGTGCAATAACCTGCCACACAACCTCTATAGTGTCATGATCCACGTCCATCCTTGACATATAGTATGTTATTCATTTGCAATATATATAATGTGCATTTAAGACTTAGCTGAACACAGCTTCTCAGACTGAGGAAGTCTTTCGGACGAAAGACGAAACGTTTCTACAGTTTTTTTTTTTTTTTTGCTTTGTTTCGTTTTGTTTTTTTGAATGTCCAGAGGACCAGACTTAGCTTTTTTGGATTTTTCTACCTGGATTATTGAGCATGCATCAGGGTATTTAAGCTTATATTACCACCTGTGAAATACTTATTCGCACTAATTCATCCTACTTGCACTGTGATATTCTACCATGTTGTTGTTTACTGTATTTCTTTTGGACCTTGTAAATATGATGTTCTTTTTCACTTTTTGGTACTTCATTTTGTAGCTTATTGCCAGTATGTCTTGTTTGTTTGTTTGTTTGTTTATTTGTTTTTAGCAAATCAAATTGGTTCTTCTCATGCTGAACATTTCATTGCACTGTTGACTTTGTGTTAACCTGCATATGACAAATGAACAACATAACAATGAGTACAAGTTATTTATGAAGCTGACAAATTTCATCCGCTCTTTGTCGCAGTCCCTCATCTTGAGAAAGCAGCTGGCAGCCGTCGAAAGGAACGACTCCCTTCTAACTAGAAGAAAGCTGCAGCAGAACCAGGCTCAGGTTAGGTGACTATCAAACAACCTGAAACAGTTTGAGAGGACAGAAAAGAGACAAACATAGAAAAGTTGATCCAGATGTGGGCTAAATGTGAAACAAGGACAAATGCAGCTTAATGACAGCAATGATTGACAAACAAACATGGAAACTATGCATACGTTCTTTACTTTAGTCTTTATGGAGACTAAAAACATCCAATAACTCTCAGTCAGGTCATCTGGACAATTTGTTTTTTACAGAGACGTTTCGCCCTCTATCCAGAGGGTTTCATCAGGCTGAGGAGATAGGTTAGGTTGAGCATGAACTTTGTTGCCTTGAACCATTCTGCCTGCGGCTGCCTGTCTGGGAGGAGTCGACCAGTGACAGGACAGCCTCCAGAAACCATCTTAGCTCCAGCAAACTGGTTGGTCTACTTGACAAGTTTACTGCTTGGTGCGGAAACAGTTTACTGGAACTTCTCAGACTAATGAAGCCCTTCGGATGGAGGGTGAAACGTTTCTATAAAAAATAAACTGTCCAGATGACCTGACTGAGAATTATTGGATTTGATACCTGGATGATTGAGCATGAACTTTGTTGAGACTAAAGACCAGGGTAACTTTGGAAACCAGCCCTAACTGTAGGAAAGTTTTAATCTTATTCATAAACGTGGAACAAGACCCCTTATGATGAGTAATATAAATGGAAACAATGTTCCCTCGCCCGGACGCGGGTCACCGGGGCCCCACTCTGGAGCCAGGCCCGGAGGAGGGGCACGTTGGCGAGCGCCTGGTGGCCGGGCTTTCACCCATGGAGCTCGGCCGGGCACAGCCCGAAGAGGAGACGTGGGTCCCCCTTCCCATAGGCTCACCACCTGTGGGAGGGGCCAAAGGGGTCGGGTGCATTGTGGAATGGGTGGTGGCCGAGGGCGGGGACCCTGGCGGTCTGATCCTCGGCTACAGAAGCTGGCCATTGGGACATGGAATGTCACCTCTCTGGTGGGGAAGGAGCCTGAGCTAGTGTGTGAGGTTGAGAGGTTCCGGCTAGAAATAGTCGGACTCACCTCAACGCATGGCTCTGGCTCTGGAACCAGTTTCCTTGAGAGGGGTTGGACACTCTTCCACTCTGGAGTTGCCCCTGGTGAGAGGCGCCGAGCAGGAGTGGGCATACTTGTTGCCCCCCATCTCGGTGCCTGTACGTTGGGGTTCACCCCGGTGAACGAGAGGGTAGCCTCCCTTCGCCTACGTGTGGGGGGACGGGCTCTGACTGTTGTTTGTGCCTATGCGCCGAACGGCAGCGCAGATTACCCACCCTTTTTGGAGTCCTTGGAGGGGGTATTGGAGGGTGCGCCTCCTGGGGACTCCCTTGTTCTGCTGGGGGACTTCAACGCTCACGTGGGCAATGACAGTGAGACCTGGAGGGGTGTGGTTGGGAGGAACGGCCCCCCTGATCTGAACCCGAGTGGTGTTCTGTTGTTGGACTTCTGTGCTCGTCATGGATTGTCCATAACGAACACCATGTTCAGGCATAAGGGTGTCCATATGTGCTCTTGGCACCAGGACACCCTAGGTCGTAGTTCAATGATCGACTTTGTTGTCGTCTCATCTGATCTGCGGCCGCATGTCCTGGACACTCGGGTGAAGAGAGGGGCGGAGCTGTCAACTGACCACTACCTGGTGGTGAGTTGGCTCCGATGGTGGGGGAGGATGCCGGTCAGACCTGGCAGACCCAAACGTATTGTGAGGGTCTGCTGGGAACGTCTGGCAGAGTCTCCCGTAAGACGGAGCTTTAACTCCCACCTCCGGGAGAGCTTTGAACACGTTCCGAGGGAGGCGGGGGACATTGAGCCCGAGTGGGCCATGTTTCGCGCCTCTATTGTCGAGGCAGCTTATCGGAGTTGTGGCCGCAAGGTTGTTGGTGCCTGTCGTGGTGGCAACCCTCGAACCCGGTGGTGGACACCGGCGGTGAGGGATGCTGTCAAGCTGAAGAAGGAGTCCTATTGGGCCTTTTTGGCCTGTGGGACCCCGGAAGCAGCAGATAGGTACCGGCAGTCCAAGCGGCATGCGGCTCGGGTGGTTGCTGAGGCAAAAACTCGGGCGTGGGAGGAGTTCGGAGAGGCCATGGAGAATGACTTCCGTACGGCTTCGAGGCGATTCTGGTCCACCATCCGGCGTCTCAGGGGGGGAAAGCGGTACGCGACCAACACCATTTATGGTGGGGATGGCGTGCTGTTGACCTCAACTCGGGATGTTGTGAGTCGGTGGGCGGAATACTTCGAAGACCTCCTCAATCCTACTGGCACGTCTTCCACTGAGGAAGCGGAGCCTGGGGACTTTGGATCGGGCTCTCCAATCTCTGGTGCGGAGGTCGCCGAGGTGGTTAAAAAGCTCCGCGGTGGCAAGGCTCCGGGGGTGGATGAGATTCGTCCTGAGTTCCTTAGGGCTCTGGATGTTGTGGGGTTGTGTTGGCTTACGCGACTCTGCAATATCGCGTGGACATCGGGGGCAGTTCCCTTGGATTGGCAGACTGGGGTGGTGGTTCCCCTATTCAAAAAGGGGGACCGTAGGGTGTGTTCCAACTATAGAGGGATCACACTCTTAAGCCTCCCTGGTAAGGTCTATTCAGGGGTTCTGGAGAGGAGGGTCCGTCGGATAGTCGAACCTCGGATTCAGGAGGAGCAGTGTGGTTTTCGTCCTGGTCGTGGAACACTAGACCAGCTCTACACCCTCAACAGGGTCCTGGAGGGTGCGTGGGAGTTTGCCCAACCAGTTTACATGTGCTTTGTAGACTTGGAAAAGGCATTCGACCGCGTCCCTCGGGGGGTTCTGTGGCGGGTACTCCGGGAGTATGGGGTACCAGGCCCATTGATATGGGCTGTTAGGTCCCTGTACGACCGGTGTCAGAGCTTGGTCCGCATTGCCGGCAGTAAGTCAGGCTCGTTTCCGGTGAGAGTTGGACTCCGCCAAGGTTGCCCTTTGTCACCGATTCTGTTTATAACTTTTATGGACAGAATTTCTAGGCGCAGCCAAGGTGTTGAGAGGATCCGTTTTGGTGGCCTTAGAATCGCTTCTCTGTTTTTTGCAGATGATGTGGTCCTATTGGCTTCATCAGCTCGTGATCTACAGCTTTCGCTGGAGCGGTTTGCAGCTGAATGTGATGCGGCCGGGATGAGGATCAGTTCCTCCAAATCCGAGGCCATGGTCTTGAGCCGGAAAAGGGTAGCGTGCCCTCTCCGGGTCGGGGAGGAGGTCCTTCCCCAAGTGGAGGAGTTTAAGTATCTCGGGATCTTGTTCACGAATGAGGGAAAACTGGAGCGTGAGATCGATAGGCGGATAGGTGCAGCGTCCGCAGTGAAGCGGGCGCTGTACCGGTCTGTCGTGGTGAAGAGAGAGCTGAGTCAAAAGGCAAAGCTCTCAATTTACCGATCGATCTACGTTCCCACCCTCATCTATGGTCATGAGCTTTGGGTTATGACCGAAAGAACAAGATCTCGGATACAAGCGGCTGAAATGAGTTTTCTCCGCAGGGTGGCTGGACTCTCCCTTAGAGATAGGGTGAGAAGCTCAGTCATCCGGGAGGGACTCGGAGTAGAGCCGCTGCTTCTCCACATCGAGAGGAGCCAGTTGAGGTGGCTCGGGCATCTGGTTAGGATGCCTCCTGGACGCCTCCCTGGTGAGGTGTTCCGGGCATGTCCCACCGGGAGGAGACCCAGAGGAAGACCCAGGATACGCTGGAGGGACTATGTTTCTCGGCTGGCCTGGGAACGCCTTGGGATTCCCCCAGAGGAGCTGCTCCAAGTGGCTGGGGAGAGGGAAGTCTGGGCCTCCCTACTTAGGCTGCTACCCCCGCGACCCGACCCCGGATAAGCGGAAGAAAATGGATGGATGGATGGATGGATAAACGTGGAGCAGGCGTCAGCGTCACAAGCAGAAACTGGAAGATGGTTCCATAAAAACATGAACGAGCCTGAAAACTAAGAGATCTGCTCCACATTCTACTTGTAGGACCACAACTCACCAGTAAACATGCAGCTTCACCACAACTCAACAGTAAACATGCAGCTTCACCACAACTCACCAGTGAACATGCAGCTTCACCACAACTCACCAGTAAACATGCAGCTTCACCACAACTCACCAGTAAACATGGAGCTTCACCACAACTCACTAGTAAACATGCAGCTTCACCACAACTCACCAGTAAACATGCAGCTTCACCACAACTCACCAGTAAACATGCAGCTTCACCACAACTCACCAGTAAACATGCAGCTTCACCACAACTCACCAGTAAACATGCAGCTTCACCACAACTCACCAGTAAACATGCAGCTTCACCACAACTCACCAGTAAACATGCAGCTTCACCACAACTCACCAGTAAACATGCAGCTTCACCACAACTCACCAGTAAACATGCAGCTTCACCACAACTCACCAGTAAACATGCAGCTTCACCACAACTCACCAGTAAACATGCAGCTTCACCACAACTCACCAGTAAACATGCAGCTTCACCACAACTCACCAGTAAACATGCAGCTTCACCACAACTCACCAGTAAACATGCAGCTTCACCACAACTCACCAGTAAACATGCAGCTTCACCACAACTCACCAGTAAACATGCAGCTTCACCACAACTCACCAGTAAACATGCAGCTTCACCACAACTCACCAGTAAACATGCAGCTTCACCACAACTCACCAGTAAACATGCAGCTTCACCACAACTCACCAGTAAACATGCAGCTTCACCACAACTCACCAGTAAACATGCAGCTTCACCACAACTCACCAGTAAACATGCAGCTTCACCACAACTCACCAGTAAACATGCAGCTTCACCACAACTCACCAGTAAACATGCAGCTTCACCACAACTCACCAGTAAACATGCAGCTTCACCACAACTCACCAGTAAACATGCAGCTTCACCACAACTCACCAGTAAACATGCAGCTTCACCACAACTCACCAGTAAACATGCAGCTTCACCACAACTCACCAGTAAACATGCAGCTTCACCACAACTCACCAGTAAACATGCAGCTTCACCACAACTCACCAGTAAACATGCAGCTTCACCACAACTCACCAGTAAACATGCAGCTTCACCACAACTCACCAGTAAACATGCAGCTTCACCACAACTCACCAGTAAACATGCAGCTTCACCACAACTCACCAGTAAACATGCAGCTTCACCACAACTCACCAGTAAACATGCAGCTTCACCACAACTCACCAGTAAACATGCAGCTTCACCACAACTCACCAGTAAACATGCAGCTTCACCACAACTCACCAGTAAACATGCAGCTTCACCACAACTCACCAGTAAACATGCAGCTTCACCACAACTCACCAGTAAACATGCAGCTTCACCACAACTCACCAGTAAACATGCAGATACACCACAACTCACCAGTAAACATGCAGCTTCACCACAACTCACCAGTAAACATGCAGCTTCACCACAACTCACCAGTAAACATGCAGCTTCACCACAACTCACCAGTAAACATGCAGCTTCACCACAACTCACCAGTAAACATGCAGCTTCACCACAACTCACCAGTAAACATGCAGATACACCACAACTCACCAGTAAACATGCAGCTTCACCACAACTCACCAGTAAACATGCAGCTTCACCACAACTCACCAGTAAACATGCAGCTTCACCACAACTCACCAGTAAACATGCAGCTTCACCACAACTCACCAGTAAACATGCAGCTTCACCACAACTCACCAGTAAACATGCAGCTTCACCACAACTCACCAGTAAACATGCAGATACACCATAACTCACCAGTAAACTTGCAGCTTCACCACAACTCACCAGTAAACATGCAGCTTCCCCACAACTCACCAGTAAACATGCAGCTTCACCACAACTCACCAGTGAACATGCAGCTTCATAGCAAAGTGCTCAGTTAGGAAATGACTGAGCCATAGAGCTCATTATAAAACATCTAGTCGTGTAAGTGCTAGTTTTAAAATCTGGTAATTTCCACTGAATATTATCAGTTATTAAAAGGATTTTTAAGTCTACAAGTGCACAAAAGAGCCAGATTCTTTTCTGTGTTTTTCTGAAAGGAGCCTTTGTGCATTAGTGTGTCCTCTGCATGCACATGTTCTGCTCAGGCTGTGCTAAAGCACCAGCAAAATGTCCTCTTTTTCTGGTCTAGCCCTGAAGAAAGCCTGCTACAAGTAATGCAGGCAACACGCAGATATAGTTGTCATCCCTTAACATTCCACCCCACTTGTTTCAGATAATAACAAATCACTGCACACGTCACTCAAGAGCTCCCTCTTTGACTTCTCGAGATGTTTGTGATGAATAATCTTGGAGTACATTAATGTCTCTGTCACATTCGTGTGTGCTGGGTCACTATACACGAGACACGTTTTTATTATTCATCACTATTCATGGCTGCCCCAGAAACAACGAAGAAGAAACTACGAGGTAAAGATTAAATGTTAAATGGATTTCAAAACAAAACCACTTCAGCGTTTGTGGAACTTTATAACCCCGTTAGGGTTCAGTCTGTTCAGAATGGCTTCAACAAAACATTACAAACGTGGAAATGAGTGATGTTTCAACTCCGCATACAGAACAGAGAACCTTTCCATGCTCGGCATCACACAAGTCTTTTTAATGGAAAACTCTTGAATCTATGCTACTTCTGTAAAGATGCTCTGCTATGCTTTTTGCATATTTATGTTAATCTTAGTTCTGAACACATTATGTGAGAGTAAGTCCAAGGAAGGCAGGTGATCATATGTACAACGGTTCAATGGTTGTTCCTGAATGGATCAATCGTTGTAGCTTGACTTTCATTTCAACTTTTACTTGTCCATTTTATAGCTTAGCATTGAAAGACGTGCTAATGTCTGTAAAGCCATTATAGCTTCATTATGTGAGCTCTAGATGCTCAAGTCATGCCACTTCAGTATTGAATGGAACAACACAGCACTTTCATGCATTTATGAGACTATCAAGAAACCCATTCTGTCTCTAAACGTTTGTGTTGGTCGTTTGAATATAATAAGCATGTTTATCTTTTAGAAAGAAATGTTGGGAATGTACCATCTTTAACATGGTCGTGAGGAAGTATCTGGATGTTTGTGTGTGCCAGCTGTGTTGCATGTTGCTTGCTACAAATTAGGTGTAGTAGTAGCTTAAACTAATTTACAATGTATACTACTGTATACTTTAAGGGCTTATATATTATGCAAGATCACACAAGATATCACAACATTGCACGTGCTGCAAACAATGTTAGTTTCATGAATTGACACAAGTGGCTACGAAGGTGTCTGGTCATGTGCATTTTGATCTAGAACCTTTTTATTTTGAGGTTGTTGTTTTTTCAGGTTAGACTTTGTGTTTCTCTGAAATTAGGATGAGCCACTCTAATATAAAACAAATTATCACCAGAAAGTTTGTAAATCTAATAACTTTGCTTTCAGTCAGTTGTAAAATTGAATGAGTTCTGATTCTAATCCAACCTCAGCTGGTCATTTCCTTTCTCTCACAATCCAATAGCTGTCAGACAACAACAGAGAGTGTATGAACAAACCTAACACAACCCACCGAGCATTGTTCACGAGACGCATCCGGGCAAAGTGTCTTTGCATCGACGTGCACTTTCAGGGAGCACTTTTAGCCCGTCGGCTGCTCACGCTTCAGTCTGTTGCTTGTAAAGCCACAGATACGTGTGGCGCTTTATTTTACACCCTCCTTCACTCCATCTGTCATGCTCTTGAGAACATCGAAGTACTTCTTGATTGACTGCTGCACGTCAGTGAAGTGCATAACAGGAAATTCACAAACCATCAGTCATCATTGCTATAATCAAAAATGTCAAAACTTGAATACAAATTACTCAAGTCCCAGTGATTTATTCATTCTGACACATCAGACTTTGTCTAATCTGTTTGGCCACTGGACAGTTATTCCTAAAGGTAAAAAAAAACATACAACCCATCAGTTTTGGCACATTAAATTAAAATATCAAACACTAAGACATAAAACTGAATTATTGTGCACTCCGTTTTTGTCACGTTACCTACAAACATCTTTCCAAAGTACTTTAAACATATTTTAAAGGGGACCAAATGTAGGTCAGATGATTTTTTGTGGTGTATCTGTGGGCTTTCCAGACCATTTTCATTCAATTTTATACACAAAATAATGCTTAGATAATAAAATATCCCCTTTCTAATTCTGCCTAATTTCACTTCCGTTCAAAACGACCGGTTTATGATAATGAGGTCTGAAAGCCACGCCCTACAAAGATCTGTTTACATTAACTACGCCCTCTGTAAAAGCCAGTATCTCAAATATGTTGTTGTTTTAAAATTAGCTCTTTTTTTATTACTCATTTGACTTACTGTTAGTGCTAGCTTAAGATAACTTACCGAATCCGTCAGCGCGCCGCCATTTGCAGCTCCTTTTTTTAGCATTAGCCCACCTCCGAGGCTAATGATAGCTTTTCCTCCTCCGAGCGGACGGTGCTAGCTCCGCTCGTTGCATGCAGCGCTTTTGGGAGCGATCGTTGCTTAAGTCCACACACACACAAGTTCACCAAGTGTCTCCAGTTAATTTATGCGCATGAGGCAACCTCTGACCGGACCCCCGGACCTCAAACGCCAGTAGCTCCCAGCAGCTCCCGCACCCAGATGGTGTCTTCGCCGGCGGTCTGCTGCTAGTTTTATTTCTCCCGGTTGCGTGTTGAGAGCGATCGCTAAAAATTGAACTAAAACGTAAAAATAACAATTGTACTTTATTTATAAATCCATTTAAAAACAACCACAGCTGCAACAAAGTGCTGTACACATGAAATCTCTCAGAAACAAAAGGCTTTAAAAAAATAAAAAATGCCGTGACCGGGACGCAAACCTCGGTCCTTCGGGTGACAGTCCAATTCATTACCTCTAGGCCAACCTGGCAGTTATGCAAAATGCAGTCCTTCATCGTATAAGAAACATATACAACACCTACATTTAGAACGCTGAAGTTTTGATTAGATTTTGATGAAGTGAAAAGTATTCTTAAACTAAATAAGTTGCTAATCTGAAAAGTATTTCTATCAGTGGTGCTTGTACGTTACAGACTGTCGCCCCGCGAGAGTGTGTGTGTGCACAGTTTCAACGTCTCGGCAACCGTGACGTGTTTTATACTGAAGTGGGTGGAGCATCACCAGGGGTTGCTAGGTGAGGGGCTGGACTCAGGTTTGAGGTGGTTGGCTGCGGTTTGTGACGTCACAAACCGCAGGAAGTGGGAAACGAAGTGTATTTATCAAAGATAAATAAATCTACTTAGAGTAAATAAACCACTGGGTGCATTTTTTTGGCCTTAGGACTGTTTTTTTATGAAGTAAATACCCAAAGTTGAGTAAAAAAACCATTAAAAAGTGAATTTTGAATATGTGGTCCCCTTTAAGCATGAATGCCTGTTACGGCTGGCTCAGGACGAACACATTAAAGGGACACAAGACACAAGAAGGCAGAAGGTAAATTAAAAAGCTTTATTGAAAAACTGCCCGACTCCTCCCTCCAGGTGCGGAGTGCACCGTCTTCTGGCACAGGGCAACAAAAAGGAGCAAAAATAGACAAAAGTTCAAATAAATGGTGGACAAGAGTGAGTCAGCCAAAAAGAATATAACGTCACCAGCGCAGGGCCAACCCATAAAAACAGGGCCGTCGAAGCCTGTCTGGTGACGGACTACCTAACCAAAGGGGACTCTAGGGGTAAAAGAAAACCGAGAACTGAACTACCGATCTCACTCTGTCATTAGGCAAACAAAAAGAGTCCAAACAGCTGGTCACCACCAGCTACACAACCTCCTGGTTAAACCAAGTTAACCAAACCACACAGGTCAGCCTCCCTCTTCTGAGCAAGATCCAAATGTCAGTAATGCAGCCTACAGCCACCAAGTGCACCAAGCACTGCAAAGCCAAAAATGAGCAACCATTCCTAAGTGCTTCAAGCACAGTCAAACTTCACAAGGACACATGAGCAGACAATTTCTAAGTGCATCTAGCACAGTCAGGACCAAACATGAGCAATCAGCTACTCACCAACAATCTTCTAGACAGAAGATCAAACTTCCTGACAGGGGCGGGCGGAGAACACCCCACAGTACCCAAACAGTACTCAAACAGTACCCAAACAGTACTCAAACAGCTCAGCAACAAAGCAACCAAACTCTGAGCTCACAACACTCCGCATCCAAGCACTCTCACTGTGAAGTATATATAGGCGTGTCACTCAGGTGTTCCTGGCTGAACACACACAAGCCTGATCATAATCAGACTAATTAACCAACAAAAGCATGACTGCAGTCAACATACATAAGAACTATAGGTGTCAGCATTGGCAGGATGTTTGATGGATGGATGGATGTATGGATGTTTTATGGATGGATGGATGCATGGATGGATGGATAAAGCGTGGACCTCAGTCAGTAAAGAATCCATATGTCTGTTTTCAAGAAGGCAGGATGTTTGATGGATGGATGGATGATGTTTGATAGATGGATGCATGGATGGATGGATGGATGGATGGATGGATGGATGCATGGATGGATGGATAAAGCGTGGACCTCAGTCAGTAAAGAATCTATCCGTCTGGGTTCAGCAAGGCTGGATGTTTGATGGATGGATGGATGTTTGATAGATGGATGGATGGATGTATGTATGGATGGATAAAGCATGAACCTCAGTCAGTAAAGAATCCATCTGTCTGGGTTCAGGAAGACAGGATGTTTGATAGATGGATGGATAGATGGATGGATGTTTGATGGATGGATGATGGATGGATGTTTGATGGATGGATGTTTGATGGATGATGTGTGGATGTTTGGATGGATGTTTGATGGATGATGTGTGGATGTTTGATGGATGGATGGATAAAGCGTGGACATCAGTCAGTAAAGAATCCATCTGTCTGGGTTCAGTAAGGCAGGATGTTTGATGGATGGATAGATGGATGTTTGATGGATGGATGGATGGATGTTTGATGGATGGATGGATGGATAAAGCGTGGACCTCAGTCAGTAAAGAATCCATCTGTCTAGGTTCAGGAAGCCAGGATGTTT
>JBBPBX010024305.1:27860-39781 GCA_038048925.1 Garcialebias charrua | reverse complement strand
AAGCACAAGAGTAGCAAACTATGGCCCAAAAGATTTGTATAAGGGAGAGATCAGGTACTACACTCCACTCCTGTTAGCGGTAAAGCACTTCCATTAATTACAGTATTTTTCATTGTACTGTATAAGTCGCACCGTTTTGCATAAATTTGTAAGTCCTGCAACTTACACACCAAAGCGACTACCGTAATATACGTTTCCCCCACCATATTTATAATCCAAATTTTGGCTGAGATCTGACAATTTCATTTATTCTGACATGGAAAATAATGACCATTACCATTTTCAGCCACTAGAGGGCGCTCAAGCAATATGGCACGCCAAGTGTCTCATTAATAGGTTTCACTTTGATGAACTCGCATTATGGTTTTGGCAAAGTATTTTACATCGGATGCCCTTCCTGACACAACCCTCACCATTTACCCGGGCTTGAGACCGGCACAAGAGATACACTGGCTTGTGCTCCCTAGTGGCTGTTTTTTCCCCCCTAATGGCCGGTTTAGGTAAACGTGGCTATTAATGAGCCACATGGCTTGCCATACAAGCCACGACCTTCATCTCGCTCCAGAACTCCTGGAGCAAACGTCAAATCAGCTGCATTTCGCCGCGCCGTCCAAGTGAAATGCAGCTGATTTGACCATTAAAGTGCATTTATTAAGGAAAAGTTAAACTAAGACACACCTTTACTATAATGTCGAGCAACAAATAATTGTTTTTAAGTGTTAATCTTGTTAAATTCTTGTTAAAGTCCACCCGTGCGCACTCCCACAGCCGCCATTTGGCAGCCAATCGATTTTTGGCACAACACAGGCCCACGTTTCCGGGTCGTCAGCGGTGACGCATAATAGATGCGACATACGGCAAAGTGACTATTTATGTTTTTTTCCACTTTATTAGACATATTTGGACTGATGCGACTTAAACGGCAGTGTGAATTGTACGGCGGCAAGTACAGTAGATCTCATCCTCATTCAACCAGGAATAAATCTGACCAGCTACATTAATTGGTCTGGACATTTTATGGTTGAAAAAAAATTTGATTTTACCAATGAGCCAAGATTTACCTAAATAAAATAAATAAATAAATAAACCTTTGAAGGCAGTCAAAGCATCTACTGTATGAAATCCCAACATAACTTTGGAACTAGAGAAATGCAGTGCGGTGTGAGTTTTGGATGTCTTTGCTGAAATTAGTTAAAAAGCTGAAACTGAGCTGAAAGCTACATGGAGCTAAATGCTAACTAAAATGCAAAACACTAGCTAAAAGTAGCAAACCTGTAACTAAAAGCTGAAAGTAGCAAAACACTAGCTAAAGCTAGAGTAGCAAAATGTGAATAAAAAAAGGCAATATGGTATCTACAAGTAAAAGGCTAAATGTAGCTTTTACAGAAATGAACATTTTTAGAGCATCAGCAGTACCGTATTTTCCGGTGTATAGGTCGCACCTTTTTATGGTTTTTTTCAAGGCCTGCGACCTATACACAGGTGCGACCTATATATGGCTTGTTATCACTTTCGGCTAAATAAATTTTTAAATCCAGCTCATTTCACAATTACGTTCATTTATTAAGGAAAAGTTCAGCTCAGACACATATTTGCTATAATTTTTATCAAACAAATAATTGTTTTTAAGTGTTAATCTTCTTAAAAGCCTTGCTGTGCGCTCCTGTGACAGACATTTGCAGCAGAGCTAAACGTAGGTGCGACCTATACACCGGTGCGACCTATCTAGGGATTTTTCCAATCTATTGGTGATAATTGGATGGTGCGACCTATACACCGGTGCGACCTATACACCAGAAAATACGGTATTAGCACACACAGTAGACAAACTAGCATTATTAGAAACAGCATCAGTAGCATTACCATTAGCAATAGAGGAATAGCAATAGTAGAATTAGCATTAGTATTAGAATTAAAAGTAGAAGAATTGGCATTAGTAGAACATCAGGGCCTTCTCTGTTGCAGGTCTAAAACTGAGGAATGATTTACCACTGCTAATCTTGATCAAATGTTTTATTCCCTGGCCTTTGACAAAGTGTGAGTGGACGTTTTCAAAGTACAATAATTAATTAGTATTAGAATTAGTAGTCTTATCATTAGTATAATGAGCAGTAGTGAAATTAGCATAAGCAATATTAATACTAGCACAACTAGCTATAATACTAGGAGTATAATCAGAGTAAAATTAGTCAAAGTATACTGAAGTACAGTATATTTGAACAAGCACAAAGTTTTTGGAAGGTAAGAGGTCTCAGTGTATTTTAACAGGTTATGACTGTAATTAAAGTTCAATGTGACTTTATTGTCATTCGCATCACATATGGTGCATGAGGTAGAAAAATGATGTACTCAAAGTCCCAGTTACACCCAAAAATAGCAAAAATATAGCATAAAAGGATCTAAGATATATATTAAACAATAAAAATATAATACAGTATACTACAGTGTATTAAACAGCAGCCTGAACACGAGTCTGTTTTGAGCAGATGGGTGTGAATACAGCAGCTTATGGGTAAGAAATCAGCAGCGTGGATAATCGGCAGAGAAGTTAAAGTGTCACATCTTCAATTAAAGTGGCGTTACAGTGATTTGTCTGATTAGGAATTTATGAGTGTAACAGCTTCAGGATAGAACTGCTCCTCATTTAAATGTTTACCTCAATTAAAGGATTTTTTTTTAAGTATTAAAGTCATAACGCCCATCTACAGAATAAAACGAATTTTTACATAGAATATACGAATGGGTAAAACGGCGCAAAGTGTACAAAAGTAAAAGATGCGACCGCTGAATCAGCAGTCCCACTGTGAGGGCGATTCACTGCTTATGTATTAACAGTTAGCACCATTTAAAAACAACAACAGAAAAACAATGATTTACTGCAATACCTTAATGCCACTGTACCTTGGACTTCAAATCTCTGTGCAGAACTCTCTTATCGTGGATATGCTGCGCACCTGCACACATCTGAGCAAACCACTTCAAGATCTGGCCAAAGAAAAAAAAAAACTTGTTTAAAAACAAATACGGAACAAAGCGTGGACAGAAAACAGACAAATCAGCTGCAGGTATTCACGACCTACATTCTCAACAGTGAACTGGGTGTTTTTCTGTCGCTGAATCCTCTGAAGCAGATCTCCTCCGCTGCAGAACTCCATTACAATGCACAGGAGGCCATCGGCTGAACATAAAAATGGTGTACCACAAGGCTCAGTTTTAGGACCCACTCTCTTTACAATCTACATAGCTAATGTAGGTCACTGCATCCCTGATGCATCCTTACATTTCTATGCTGATGATACAGTTGTTTACTGCCGAGCTAAAACAGTTGCTAAGGCTTTCCAGTTACTGCAATCCGCTTTTGACATCATCCAGTCAGATTTGTTCCGTCTCAAACTTGTCCTAAATGCTGATAAAACAAAAGGGATGTTTTTTTCAAATAGGAAGTCGGTCCCAGCAGATCTTCCTCTGATTTTATCTTCAAATGGTGTCTCTATTGAGTTTGTTGATTCCTATAAATATCTGGGTATCCTGATTGATTCACATCTCTCTTTTAAACTCCACGTGGAAAACCTAGTGAAGAAACTGAAAGTTAAACTGGGTTTCTTTTTCAGAAACAGATCATGTCTATCACTGAATGTCAGGAAACGCCTTGTGTCTGTGACTTTCCTTCCCTCCATTGATTACGGTGACATTCTCTACATGAATGCTCCTACAAGCACCCTGCGGATGTTGGATGTTGTCTATCATGGTGCACTAAGATTCATAACTGGTTGTGATTATCGTACCCACCACTGCACCCTGTATTCACTGGTTAACTGGACATCATTAACCTCACGCAGACTCTTCCACTGGTACATTTTCATCTTTAAATCACTTCTTGGTCTGCTGCCCTCATACATCTCCTCCTACATGTCTTTGCGTGAGTGCAGCTACAGTGTGCGCTCTCAGGACATGATTACCTGCAGTGTTCCGTCAGTGAGGACTGAACTTGGAAAAAGGGCCTTCTCCTACTCCGCTCCTGCTTCATGGAATATCTTACAAAAAGATCTGAAGCTCTCGACCTTGACTTCTCTAAATGGTTTTCAGAATCTGTTGGAATCCTGGCAAAAACCAATGCAGATTTGTTCCTGTCTTTGATTTTATACGTCTACCTTATAATGTTTTGCTAGTTTTTTGATACTTTGTTAAAAAAAAAAAAAAAAAAACTTTCTTTTGTTTTTTTCTCTCTTTTGTTTTCTATTGTTTATTGTTTGTTTGTTTATTGTTTATTGTTTAAGGAAATTCTACCACTGCTGTTCATTGTTCTTTAGTTTTAGCAGGTCGCTTTCGTAAATGAGCCCATGAGGTTCAAAAGATTTACCTGACTAAATAAAGGTTGAATGAATGAATAAACAATCACGTTTCCTATTCAGCAGCTCAGACAATCACAACTGTATCTCCCAACATATCCTGTAATAAGATTTTAAAGTGTATTGTGAGGGAGATTACCTTCAAATGCCTCCCTGAAGGCCACTATATTAGGATGTTTCATTTTGGACAGCAGGATGGCTTCTCTTCTTGACCCCTCTAATTTGGACTGGTTCTGTAAAAATAAACGCAAATTAGAGTTACAGAATTTAATGCATTCCAGTATTATTTGTTCCTATTTTTGGTATAACTATCAAAAGATGCAAAAAAATTGATACAATAACCTAAAATTATTGTTTTAAATAAATGTTCCATTTGTTTACATTGTTGTTTATTCTTTTCAGCTTGTCAGTTACAAAACTGAAACTAAATTTATGACCATTTTAATAGAAAAATCGTTTCTGAATCAAAAAAATCGATTTTGAATCGAATCGTGACACCAAAAATCGGAATCGAATCGATTCTCCAGACACAGATTCACACCCCTAATTACTGGGTCTTTGTATGCACTATTAACACTGAGGTTTATTTCCATTTCTATTTTCACAAGGTGACAGTAAACCTCATTATAGTAACTATTTTTGTTTTAACGTACCTTTGGCAGCTGAATTTCCTTGAGCACATATTTCTCCTGAGTGCTTTTACATTGTACTAACAAAGCCCGACCGAAAGAGCCTTCCCCAATGACTCTCAGGTCAGAGTACCTCTCCATTCAGCTTCAGAGACAAGGAAAAAGGTCTACAGTTACACTCATTAGCTACTTTTAAACAAAAACTGTCTTCTTTTAGCATTTGTTTGTTTACTGTATAAATAAAGGTTGAATGAATGAATGAAAAAAACAGATGGCGTGTTCGTCAAATAATGAATAGGCGCTGTACTTCCTGAATGACGTGTGAGTGACGCGCTTGCTGCATTGCGCAGCTCAGCCGCCAGATGGCGCCAGAACACAACTTCCAAATCCAGATGAACTGATGGAGAATGAGCGGATTTGATACCTGGACTATTGAGAATGAACTTTCTTGTCTTCCAAATCCAGCTTCATGGACTCCAGTTTTCCCCCTGTTTGTTAACTTCGGCAGAAAGAAGAATGCAGATTTTCTGGAACAGTTGGTCAATTTTCTTGGGGGGGTGGAATGAAACCGGAGTGCCCGGAGAAAACCCATTTACTTGTCCTGGTCTTGGGTCTGCGTAGAGATATTTTAATAACTTCTGCAGAAAGAAGAGTGCAGATTTTCTGGAACAGTTGGTCAATTTATTTATTTATTTAAAAAAAAAATTTTTTTTGGGTGGGATGAAACCAGAGTGCCACAGGCTAATTTGCAAACCCAGTCCTTGGTTGGACTTTTATATAAAAACAGCTCAAATAAAATTAAATTTGGATTAAACAGTTCCCTCACACACAGCTGCTCCTCTGTCCCCATAGGGTTGAGTGTTCACAAATTTGGTTTTGTATCAACCATTTTTTCACCCGGGAATTAAAAACTCTAAGATCAGTTAATGTTTTTATTGATGGTAAACTATTCCAGATATGGGGAGCATTGACCAAATGATGTTTTGTATTTTGCAGGTTTAGTCTCCATCAACTGCACCTCTTGTTGCAGCTCCTGAGCTGCTGACTTTTAAAATCATTTTGCACACCAACTCAGGGACAAGTTAATACATTTTATTAAAAGTTAATTTTAAACAAGAAATTTTTAAAAAAATTGTCAAAGCTTAATAGGTTATATTTATCAAGTATTTTAGTGGTGCCACTTCAATGGTTTTTGGTCCAATGGTTAATGGAAATTAATATTTTAAAGACAAATGTACATTACATTAGGAACACATTTATCCATCCATTAATTATCATACACGCACGCTTATCCCTATAGTGGGTTTGCGAGGGCTGCATTCCAAAAACTATATGCTTGGTTGCAGGTGAGCTCAAATATTATCGTTGTTTACCATAATGCACCATTGGAAACTTCATAAACTGCGCTCAAATATCCAATTGTTTCAAAACCCAAAGGGATTAATTAACACTCAAAGTAGTTTTTAGAACGTTTGTCAAGAAATGATCTTCAGCAGTCGGATCCTGGCAGTAGACGTTGCAAGAATGGTTCACTGTGGATGAATAAATTTGATTCTACATGAAAACATTTCTCAATAGTCACTACATAAATTAAGCCTGTGTGTAAATTGTAACAGTCTTCAGTTCAGCCAATCAGCTCATCATGCGCCTCCATCCCATCATATTGGTGTCGGTCTCCTCATCTCCTCTAATTACCTTCATAAAGTCCGGCTTGATGTGAACGACTGCTCCTCATCTGAGTTTCCATTGATTGTTAAAACATAAACAACCTAACCTAGCCGTATTTAAGTTTTTAAAGAAAACGCGTATTGATTCCAGTCATTGTTCAAAAAGTACAGTGTATTAAAGATTGAATGCACACATATACATAAAAAAAGTAAATCAACTGAACTACAACAAAAGGGACACTCAAAAATGTACATACTGTTTAAAGAACACATTGTGAAAAACAAAAGTACGACTAAACAATTCAAAAGGCTAATGTACTTCAGCAGAACATATTTTAAAAAAAAGACGTCACCAAAAAAGAACAACAAATGTGTGACAACTTACCGTAAATGTGTGAACGACAGTGTAAAACAACTAATATTGTCCTTGCATTCAGTACTGACGGTGAAGATCCTCATTCATCCAGGCCATGATAACATAAAAAAAAGGTGTTCAATAAGAAACAACTGGACTGTATTTGTATTTGCAGAAGACGTTTCGCCCTTCATCCAAAAGGCTTTCTCAATTCTAAGAGCAGACTGTGAGAGTGAAGTTATAAATGCTGAGAGGAGACACCCACTCACACAAACCTAATGTATATAAATTGACAAATCACACCAATGCTTTACAAGCTGAGAGAAGACAAACACACATACATATGTACTGTAGATTGACCAATCACACCTCACACCTTAACAGTATCGGTTACCCAAAGTCCCTGTTAATCTAAATTCCAAAATCCACCTCCTCTGGACAAAACTCAGCTGTTCACCTCCACCTCACGGACACTCATTTGCAGACTAGAATGTGCACATTTTGGATTGATTTCAGTCCTGACAATCAGGGCAGTGTCCAGCTATGCCATCACAGTAGTAACGTGGGTACTCTCCTCGTCTTCCGTTTCCGCTGAAGCCCGCACAGTCTTTATATTGCCTGTTGCAGGAAGAACACATCACAACAGCAAAAGGAATCCGGTTCTTTGTCTTGAATGACTCTGAGAATTTACCCGTTGATCTCACCTGTAAATGAATGATGTATTTCATGTAGTTGAAAACTAATTTCACACGTTTTAGGTGAAAAAAGTCAAAGGTCCTTACCATCCAGCCAAGCAAAGTGAGTCCTCTTCCTGAACACTGGGTCAGACACAATGGCTTTAAAGAACTTGAAAGGTCAATGCCAATGTGAGGTAGGCTGCATCTCCCTGTGCATAACCTCTTGGAGAACAGCGTCCAGTACATTTAAAGGCATCTGAAAATTAAAGAAAAACAGGTGCATTGCAAGACTGTCACACCAGAAGAATGTGTATGACACATATGATTATGAATAAATCTTACCTGCAAAATTGGCTGTATATTTTGTACCTGCATGATGAAAAGCATAAAACAATAATTAACACTTTATCTCTCAGCATCGTACACTTTCCATCTGGACTGTCATAAAAAAAATGCTGTGGAAACAAAATATTTTTTCTTGTTAAAAAAAATCATTTATGGTTTCAGTCTCAATTGCGCATAAACAAATTTTTGGTTTCAGTCTCAATTGCGCATAAACAAATACACATATAAATTAATAGTTATGTGTACATATTAAAAAATTTACCTCAATTTGTTCCTTTGTTGCTTTGGCATAGGTGTGGTCTTCGGCAAACAGAGTCTGTAAAAATATAGATATTTTCAAAGTCAAAGATGAACCCAAGTCCAAATAACATAAAAACTGCTTCAACATTTTTAATTGTTCGATATTGGTTTTGTTTCGGATTATTAAAATAAAGCATCGCATAAAAGTGCTTTGTGAACGGACGGAATACAAATTACATGATTCTAAACTACACATGTATGAATATGAACTAAACTGTACCTCATCATTTGCTCTCTCATCAGCTTTTATCTGCTTTCTCTCCTTTTGTACTTCTCTGGAACTTTGAGAAGGACAAAATGAAAATTTTCATTAAAAAACTGACTTATGTGTAACATGATGTCGTACAGTGCACCATCCTTGTTCTTACCTCACAGGGAAGTTTCTCAGTAGAGTGAGAGTCCACCATCTTCTTATTGTCATCGTGTCATTCTGTGGACATCACAGGATCACATTTAATGAAATCTCCAACCCAAAGCATGCACTCTCATCTGTTTCCTTACCTCCGTGAAATCAAATGGCGCTTCCATTACAATATAGAGAGCATACTGTGGAGAAACAATAATAATAATAATAATGAATTCAAGTTATAAGGCACTTTTCATTAATAAAAATCTCAAAGTGCTACAAAGTGTAACAAAGCAAAGATCAAAATAAAACAAGTGATAAAATGTGAATGAAACATGCGATTATGTCTATACAAACAAAATAATATGGTGGGAGGAAGCGGATGTTACCATCACTACAAAGACTCCACAGTTGTTGGACAGTCCTTGTTTAGGAAATCCCTGTGGTGTTTAAGAGAAAAATCAAAAAAGGGGAAAACATTAAAATGAAAACTACTTTAACAATCAAATTAATGTAGAAGACCTTACCCGCAGTATTGATAATAAACATTGAAAGGAGGAATGGTTGGAAATAAGCAGTCTTGTAGTTCTAAAGAACTAGAAGTGTCCAACAATAACATCTCACCTTAATGTCATTGCCAATATATTCTTTCCATGGTCCAGATGACATCTGAAGACCGACTTCCCTGATGATAAAAAGTAAAAAAATAAAATTAAAATAAAAAACAACGCCATGTTTCACAACACAACTACTCAAAATAAAAACAATAACACACAGGTATGAATGGTGCAAGACAGACGCGAGACAGAACGGTCTCTTGATGGTCCAGCTTTAACCCATATGTTTCTTTAAGTTCCGGTACCGGTACACTGCTTGTAAAATGAATGTTTTACGGGATTCCGGGCATTAAAAAGTTATTCACAAATTAAATTTGGATATTTATTGTTACGATATATTTGAAAATTAATGCTGGAACAACGGAGCAACATAATGAACACATGCAACTTTCAAACTTCTTCCTATAAAACCTTAATGTTTGGATGTGGTCTTCATCTTCGAACCCAGTGCCACTGAGAGAGTCGAGGAAGAAAATCTCCCTATGCTTAGGCTTCAAAATCTGAAAAAGTATGTCACAGTGATGGTGAGCACTACTGCAAAGTAATACTGTAGTGGAATTAGACAAGTGTCAAGACATGCAGGAAATATGGAGGTGAATATCAAATAAGTATTGTACTAACGCATAGTGTCCAATGTCCACGAAGCCACACAGGAATTAGAACCCAGTCCAGGTCTTGTGCCTGCAGCTTCAAATTAAATCACAAAATTAATACAGGTATATTGTGGTGAATCTGACATTCAAATTTGAAAATGAATCTTAAAAAAAATGTACTGGGAGATGTAACGCTGGGTCAAGAGAAACAGGTGGAAACCAGGTGCGTACTACATGACTGTCTGCTGCGAAAACGTTGATGCCCTGGAGAGAAAATACCAAAAAAAAAAGGGACAATCCAGAGGAACAGAGGAAAGAGATACTTTTTTTGTTATCTATGTTTAATTCACATCCAAAGACATACCTGACATTCTTTACCATTGCCAAGTTTATGTAATTAACTCCTTCAGTATTTCAATGACTCCAATATTTGAAATATCATGAAACAAATGTAGATGCCATAAATTTACCGACCTTGTCGCTGCACATTCTCGCAATGGCTTTCAGACAGGAGTTCAGAATCTTTGAGGATTTGTAGAAATCATATGTTCACAACATAAAAAAATAACATTAACGGTCATATGGCTTGAAATGCATGTAAACTCACCAGCCCACACATGTCTTTCGATAACCCCAGTGTCAACATGTTGCCTCTAGTCAGGACCTTCCCATCAACGCAAGCAACATATTGACCCGGGTCCTTGGATTGGTCCAATACTTCAGCAAGCTTAATAAAGAGAAATGTAAGATAAATACATTTTTATTAACTTAATTTTTCACAATATTATGCATTACTCATGTAGGTGTACTGATTTGCACAACTAACAATATGTTTATAATCCGTGTATGGTTCGTTCTTTCGTTATTCCGTTTCAAAATAAAAACCAAATAACCAAACAAGCTTTGGTTACTGTATTTGGTTTTTTCGTTTTAAAACGAAATTACAAAAACGGTTTTTAAACGGTTTTTTCATTATTTCGTTTTTAAAACGAAATTAGAAAAACAGAAATTGCAAATATAAAAAAAGGGTGCGATTTGGTTTTTGCGTAAGTACAGTTGTTGTTTTAATTTGTAGCGATACCGGAAATGACGTACCGGAAGTCGCCAAAGAATAACAGCGGAGAAGAAAGACGGCATAAAAACAAACCATTCCTAAATAATAGGCAATGGCTGCACTTGAACCGTTTTCTGAATTGATTATCGAACTTTCTGAGAGAGGAAAACCACACTCTGAAATCAGTAACGTTTTGCGTCGCCATGGAGCTCCACAACTCGGTAATGAGTGTCAGAAAGTTTTGTAAGGAGCACAACTTGTAAAGACACAACAACGTGTCGGACGCAGATTTGGAACGTGCTGTACTTTCTTCAGTTTACCAAGTATGTATCAAAGTTTATGGACAATACTGTATACTGCGATAAAATGAGCAAAACTTGTAAATACAAGCTAGCTGACGTTAGCTTTCTCTAGGCATTGTGTGTAAACATGGTGCGTTACAGTAATGGACCAGCAGGGGTCCTCTTGCAGGCCAAAAAATATATAATAATAATAATAAAATAATGAGAGAGGCATAATTATTAGACATTTACATTTATCTCGTACCTATTACCTTCACGTACCTATAATACATCCAGAATAAATATGTCATAGTTTTAATTTAGATTTTGGGGTAAACAGCAATTCAAAGTACTTCAAAATGCTAATTTCAGTTTGCTTATCTATAACTTCTATTGAAAATGTTGATTGATTAAACAAAAGTGTGTGTGTATATATGCTTACACACATACATACACACACATATATATATGACCTCTATTCAAAATTCATATTTCATGTTCAGTGTTACAAAGAAGAAGTTAATATTTATTTGTTTGATGGCTGTTACTATTTTTTCCTGAAAAGGTGTTTACTCTATATATATATATACATATCTATCTATCTATCTATCTATCTATCTATCTATCTATCTATCTATCTATCTATCTATCTATCTATCTATCTATCTATCTATCTATCTATCTATCTATCTATCTATCTCTATCTAT
>JBBPBX010024305.1:6560-27809 GCA_038048925.1 Garcialebias charrua | reverse complement strand
TATATATATATATCTATATATATATATATATATATATATATATACTATATATATATATATATATATATATATGGGCGGCCGTGGTGTAGTGGTAATGGCAGTCGTCTCCCGATCGGAAAGTTGGCGGTTCGACTCCCGGGACCCGCACCATGTGTCGTTGTGTCCTTGGGCAAGACACTTAACCCTGAGTTGCTCCCGGTAGGACTGGAAAGCACCTTGCATGGTAGTCTGCCGCCACCGGTTTATGAATGTGTGTAGCATTCAATATATGTGTAGCACTTTGAGATTTTCAGTAATGAAAAGTGCGTTATAAATTGAATTAATTATTATTATTATTATTATTATATATATATATATATATATATATATATATATATATATATATATATATATATATATATATATATATATACATCTCGATCGTAAGCACCTTTTCAGGAAAAATAGTAACAGCCATCAAACAAATAAATATTAACTTCTTCTTTGTAACACTGAACATGAAATATGAATTTTGAATAGAGGTCATAGAAAAGCAAACTGAAAGAGGCATTTTGAGGTACTTTGACTTGCTCTTTTATACAAAATCTAAAACTGTGACATATTTATTCTTGATATATTATAGGTATGTGAAAGTAATAAGTATGGCATAATTGTATATTGTTTATAAATATGTATCTCATTTCTCTCATTGTTTTTTGACTGCAGGGGCACTTTCTGTTTCTCTTATTGTAATGCACCATGTATGAGCCACACAAATCTTTAAGAGAGAACTAATGTTGACTGGTTTGACCGCAGTACATCAGATAACATTTTACATTTGTGTGTGTGTTAGACAGGACCATCCTACGGACGGAAATTTATGACGGGATACTTTTCATCTATTGGGATACATGCTGGAGAAACCGGTCGGTAAGAGAGGTGCACCAGCCTTACCATCAGTTGTGACATGTGAGTGAATCTGGCAATTATATATTAAACAGTGTAACAACTCAAACACTGCTTTTTATAATAGATTAAAAAAAATATGTATCCACTTCACAGGAACAAACTCACCCACACCCCACTGAACAGAAGAGGATCTGCAGTGGAAGTGGTCTCCAGCTACAAGTACTTGGGTGTACACCTGAATGATAACCTCAGCTGGAGCAACAACACCACCAGCCTGATCAAGAAAGGTCATCAGAGACTCTACTTCCTCAGACGGCTGAGACGAGCTGGTCTGAGCAGCCCAGTCCTCACCTCCTTCTACAGGTGTGCAGTGGAGAGCATCCTGTGCTCCAGCATCAACGTGTGGCATGGAGGCTGCACAGCTGCAGAAAGAAAAGCTCTACAGAGAGTGGTGAAGGCTGCACAGAAGATGTTGGAGTCAGTCTCCCCACCATCACAGACATTTACACCTCCAGATGCAGGAAGAGGGCCACCTGCATCATGAAGGACCTCACTCACCCAGCACACACACTCTTTGCCCCATTCCCTTCAGGACGGAGGTTGAGGAGCATCAAATGTAGAACCACTAGACTGAGGAACAGCTTCTACCCTGAGGCTGTTAGACTCATGAATAAATAACCAGAATAATCACATCATGTTGCTGCTGATCTGTTTTATGTTGCTGTGTTCATTGTGCACATCTGCTCACACAGGTGCTGTCTGGTTTTCTATGATATTAGTGATGCGTGTATTTTTTATTTAGTATATTTTAACATGATGTTTTTCTTAGTTCATATCTTAGATGTTATTATTGTTGGATGTAACTGGGACCCTGTTTACATAATCATGTTTCATCACATGTACCACATGTGGTGCAAATGATAATAAAGATTCTCTGACTCTATTTCTAAAATCATTTTTTCTCTCAAATAATGGAAAAAACAGACATTAACTAACAAAAATAGCAGCTGGAAATAATTTTTCTCCAGTCATTTTCAATTTGAACGAGATTTAGCCTACCAGAAAGCCTACACTTATTAGTATTACTATTAGTAATAAAAATTATAAATATATATGATGTGTTGGTGGCTGACTGATAATTTGTATTATTAAAATTTGTAGCTATTTGGCAGGTTACTTGACCAAATCTAGTTTCTGTCAGCGTTTAAAAAAAAAAACTAGGTTATAACACCCCACACAAGACCAGGTTTACTTTAGGGTTTATATTTATTAATTTATCACCAGGAGTATTAAAATGAGTTATAACCGTGACAAGATAGTGTGGACTCGTTTCACAGAGAGATGCGCCTTGAAGACAAGTGAAAATTACTCTTTTCAACTGTTATGATTATGTTTTGAATTGATTGTTTGAAATTGTTTTGTTTTTGAAAAAAAGGGGCAGACATAATAAGAATTCTTCTTCTTTCTGCCACCTTTCATTTTATGTATTCTTTTTTCACATATTTATGAAATGTTTTTTCGTTATGTTTCAATGTTAAATGAATAAATTTCATTAAAATAAAAAATAAAAAAAGACGGTCGGATCCGCCTCTCGGGTTGCAGCAGTGCGCGCTCCCAACACAGGGGGAACAGATTCTCAACTGCGTCAAGCTGACACCCCACACACGTCAAAAATTAAAGCAAATAGTATGTTCAGCAAAAATAAAATACGCTTGTTGTTTTAATTTGTAGCTCAGATTCTCACGGGGGAACAGAAATTCGCACAGCACCGGGAGTTCATTTCCGGTTCCGCCATAAACTCCCGTGTTCAATTAACAAAATAAAAGCTCGTCTTTGGTTTAACCAAAAACCAAAACGTTCCCCTTTTTTTATGTTTGCAAGTTCTGTTTTTCTAATTTCGTTTTAAAAACGAAATAACGAAAAAACCGTTTAAAAACCGTTTTTGTAATTTCGTTTTAAAACGAAATAACGGAATAACCAAAGCTTGTTTGGTTATTTGGTTTTTATTTTGAAACGGAATAACGAAAGAACGAACCATACACGGATTGTTTATACTACTTATGTATGATATATCACATATTTTTCTTGACTGATCTCTGAAATGATGGAAAAGGCACTCACTGACCATTTTTTCGTAAAAGTAACGTATTGTTAGCTGACAGCAGCTATGCCCGGAAATCTTCTAAAACAGTATACCTGTATTTTGTCAGTTTGTTTCTAAACTATACAAGGACAGAGTGATACGTAAGCCAGCATATTCCAGCATATTAAAACAATATACAGAAAACTATTGGGAACACTGTTGTACAGTGTTACTTGATATAAATATTGAAGCACATGACCATGTCATAACTACACTGACTGTTATGAAAATTGTTTTAGAGAAACTTCCCAGAAAGAAATACTAAAAAGACGAACAAAAAGACAAATAGATATAAACATTTACCAAATTCGTGTCTGTGGCATTAGGCTGTTGGTTCCAGGAAGATTTTCTTGGTTCAGTTGTTTTCAAGTTTGTTGAAGAGTCAGCTTCTGAAATTGTTGAGAACGTCGGAGGACATGGCTCAGTCTGAGTAACGCTGTCTTCTGAGCTGCAAGGCTGTTGCTTGTTTTTCTCAAATCCTTCTACAAAAGAAACAATGCTACGTTAATTGAGATACACACTATTACAACAATAACAAAGAAGTTGAGTATTACCCATTGTAATGCATCCATTTTGGTCTAGCACCAACGTTGCATGTGGTCCAGCAACTTTTTGAATGTGTTGTTTGTTTTTTTTGTTCTTCAGAACATTGTAATGGTGGAGGATATTTCTTTGCAGAAAGATGTGTGTGGATGGTGTGAGCATGTTGAGGAAGTAGTTGTTTTTCCTCATCCCTGCAAACAGCTGTTCCGCACACTGACTGTTGAGTCTTCCTGAAAGTTCTGGAACCAGCCCAATGCGCCGCAAGACATCCTTGTTGTCCTTGCTGTTGCCTTGGCGGAAAACATCACTGAGGCAATAATGCTGTGCAGAGCCAGTTATAGGATGTCCTCCCTTGTCCTCTGGTTCTTTCTTGACCTTCAACCAGGGCAAGTGTACCTCAAGGTTTTTGTTGGTTGCTTGTCTTATGTTTTCAGGTGTGGGCTCAAGCAATCTACCGTCATGCGTGGTGAACGGTGTATCCTTAGGGCACCTGTTTTTTAGATGACTTACTAATCCGCTGGGATAATCATACACTGTAATATTTGGGAAAAACTTCCAGGATAAGAGAAGGTCTGCAAAGTCTCTTGGGCTCTCAGCTCTCAGGTTAAACTTTACTGAGTAAATAACACCACAGGGACACGTGATTACAGCCCAACCACCTGAAACAAACAAATCATATTGTTACCGTACTTGTACAGCAAACTGTATTAACTTATCTGTCTCCTTGTTGTGGTGCACTACACTAAGCTTAAACAATGCATTGACATTACTATAACAATGTGTTCTATGTTTGAAATAGCAAATAAACAAGGCGTGGCTGTTTGTTGTCTTTTCAATTTGTCTCAGCTCATACAGTTACACAACTTTGGCATGGGTAAAATGGCAACAACTGTAAAATGTTCTGTTAGAAGTCGCTGTCACACACTTACCAGAGGCACCCCACACTTTATGGAAAACCTTGTTATATGTGGCTCTAGAAGCCATTCTGTCCCTCAGACGGAGCACAAGATCCATCTTAGAACCTCTACTGTCAATTCCACATTGACTGCAGAGTCTCCTGATGTCAGGCAGCTTTTAAATAACACAACATTTGATTTTACGTTATTATTAAACACTCCTGAAAGATCTACACAAACATGAAACTGAAAAAAGAAATAGACTACCTTGAGATTGAGAACCTCATCTGCAAGCCGCTCTTCTGTGAGAAACTCGTCAACATCACTGCTGGATTTTTCACTCTCTGTGTTTATCAAAATGTCAGAGCGTCTTGTCTGTGGTCCAATCCAGGGAGACCAGTTGTGATAAGTAGGTTTCACAACAAAAGGATTTTTGCTGCCAGCTGAAAAAACAACAACAATTGAGACAAGCAAACACATTTCTTGAGGCACATTACTGGAAACATTAATGCATGGAATACTTAGCGCACAAAATGTTTCCAATTCCACTGTTGAATAGACACCACACTTACGTGGATAAAGTCCACGGCTAATCACTTCCATCGTAACCGCTTCCCAAAAAGAGTGCGCATTCACTTTCCCATTATAGTGTTCAGGTGGGTTTGGTGTTTTACTAACTTTAAAAATAAAACACAGATTTCCATTTTTCTATGTGAATTTCAGATGAGCCCAACATTTCAACGAACATGATTTTCATCCTCACAGGTTTCAAACCAAAAGACTTACCCGGCATGCTGAGAACACCTTTCTTATGGAGATCCATGACAACAACAGGGGGATGATACCCACATGAAATGCATGAGTATTGGTAGTCATGGTCACTTAGACCCTCAAATGACAGATATGCCTGCATGATCCGATCGCTGCTAGGAAAGGTTTCTCCATCTATGCATTCAATCGATTCAATTATGCGACTTACAGCAGTGTGGGTCTGCGGATATAATTATGGCACAATCACACATTCACAGTGATGCATTTACATGAGAAGTTGACAAATATGTATTGTAGATGTAATGTGGTACAAATAATATTCACATTCTATACAAATACTTAAAGACCGTGTAAAGTGAAATTAAATGTGTGTTTTTAGTTTGTCACATGGCATAAATATGTGTTATTAATCACCCATATAAATCTGACTGATTAAAAACATTGTTTTCCTTATAAAATTAAGTCTCAAAAATCATGAAAAAACATAATTTTCCCTTGGTCTGAAACTGTGGGGGCGTGTCAGCGCGTGGGCGTGGTTTCAGCGCAGTACTGCGGCCTGCAGCTGAGCTGTGTGTGGAGAGGCAGACAGCAGAGCCAGTAAACCTGCTCTGTTTTTATCTGAGTTCTGTCTGTAACAGCAGCTACTTTTTCCAAGAGTTACGCTGTTTTTGTAAATAGTTTTCTTGTGTGTTTTTAATCTGGAATGAATTAAAAAAAAAAAAAAAAAGTTGTACCATGCGGGAATTGAACCCACAAGGTTTGGGACGGAAGGCAAACGCTTTATCCATTGACCTATCCAGGCATTACAGATACTCGGTATAAAACCACGCGGTATAAAAACACGTTATGATTTGTACGGGTGCCCTGACCATTGCGACATCCAGGGAAGATGCACGAACGAGGCATAATTGATTAGCTAGCTAACAATGAACAAAATATCTATGCTATTGCTATCTGATGCTATCTGCGATTCGCGAGTGAACGGCTCCACCGAGGCGAATTTATACGGCTGGAGCTGCAGGGGGTGGGGCTATACTAATGAGGACCGCGTGACGAAACGCGGTCACATTTAAAACACGCCTAAAAAATCCTGAAACAGAAATATGTTTATACACAGTTTGCTCTATAACTCCAAAATTAATTGAGCTACAATTTTGAGACTTTTTACTCATTTACAAGATTACAATTATGACATTTATAATGTTTATTGAAGAAAATGTTGAAATTCACTTTACACGGTCTTTAAAAACTACAACTAACCTGCAATGCTTTCCTCAGCACCAGACACAAATGTATGGACAGCAGCAAATGGTCGTTGAAGTTGTGGATGCCATCTTCCCAGTCTTGATATCGGTAAACCATGGAACAATTGGGGCAAGTCTTCCTGTATGTTGATATACCTACAAGAATATCAGAAAGGTTATCATTAAGAGCTTACATTGACATAATGGAATAAACATATTAATATTATTACAATGGAAACAACAAATAATCAATCCACTTGTAACCACAGCAGATGACAGTACATTACAAACCTGTAACTACTCCTGTTATAGTCAATATTTTAGCTGTGGAAGATACCAGCTGAGGGTCACCAAGACTGGCGTGCTGTCCACATTCTGTGCATGTTGTCTCTGATGGGATCAGATGTTTGGGGAACCCATTGAGAGCTTTCGCGTCTCTACTGGTGATGATAAGCGTGTCAGGAAGATCAGCAGGTATTTTCTTCTGGTAAATCAAGTACTTGATTATCCTCTCTGCTGCTTCATCGGTAATGGAACCTCTTTCTTTCTTACATTCTGATACTGTTGGTGTCCCACACATAACATCCTCCTCTGAATTTACTGCCGCGTTGAGCATGTCCGGCATTTTTTCAAAGAGATGCCACTTTGCTGTGGCCTTGTGCGTACAGGATCTTTTACCCACTGTACATGCACAACGCCAGGTATTATTGTTTTTGTCGTAAGTGACAATAACCCTTCCAAGTCTGCTGAAAAATGCCGTTTTAGGTTCAAAGACCGACACATGAAAAGTTGTGTCTGTCCCACTCACAAAAAGAAGAACTGAAAATGGCGCATCATTTGATAGCGCCTCCTGCTGTTTTTTCAAAAGATCTTCTTTTCTTTCAAGACTGAACCATAAATTGTCAACCAGGATGTTGAGGGTAGATTCAGACAAAGGTCCTTCTGAATCGGTTGCGCCTGGACAAAAGCGTAATGACTGAATGTGTTCGCACTCAAAAGGCAAAATCCCCTTGCTCCGCTTTGCAAACTGTGCATTCACAGTACACCTGTCAAGCTCACATTCTGATCTGTGACATTGTGACCAGGTGTTTTTTATAACATGAATAGGTTTTGATGGATCATAAAAGGACTCCTCTACAGCAAAAACACCTGTTTTGGCATCCACACACTGACTCCTTAAATGTCGTGTTTGTGAAATCAGCTCCACATTTTCCTGGTGTTTTCTTTTTATATGAATACGAAGGTTCTTTTTTCTCAGGCGCAGATTGCACATTTCACATGTAATTATGTCTTCTGAGCGGACAGGTGGCTGTGTTCCCTGCAAGGTGGTGGATTCTGGCTGGACAGGTGGCTGTGTTCCCTGCAAGGTGGTGGATTCTGGCTGGACAGGTGGCTGTGTTCCCTGCAAGGTGGTGGATTCTGGCTGGACAGGTGGCTGTGCTGATGCACAGCTTGACACCATGTTGACAGTGTGTTTCACCAAATGATTCTGAAACCTGTCCCTTCTCTCAATGGTTAATGAACAGTATGGGCAATGAAAGTGAGACGCCTCTCTACAGGGTAGGCAACATCTGAAGATATGGAATTCTGCAGTAACAAAAAGAAATGAATAAAATTAAAAATAGCATCTATATAAACTACAGATATGTTTAAACAAGAAATGGTTCATTCCCACTCAAAATAGAGCAAGGACACAGTGTAATAGCTACAAACGTACAAGAAAAATGTAATAACACATCAGGAAATATACAAATGATTAGTTGTTTTTTTTAAACGCATGTCTGAAATGAATCACTTCATGTTCTTAAATATTATTCTTCCAGTTTTGCACGATTCAACAACTAATTTTATGAGTCACAATGGCTTCCAGGTAAGAAATATTCAGCAAACAATTAATTAAAATTGTGAAAGTAACATTGCTCAAACAGCCAAAGGGAAGTATTAAAGCTCCACTGACATGTTCTTTTAACTTTTCAAAAAATGGCACAACATATATAAATATTAAGATAGACCTCTGACCGTTTTTGCTAAAATAATGTTAAATGAATGAAAATTTCTCTCAAAATAGTTTAAAATTAGCGCCGTTTTTTTAGACCGTAAATCCGGATCTTCCGGTCACGTGTCAGCATTCCTGTTTGTGACGTCACGTCCGATACTGAACTCTGCTCAAACGACAAAAATATAGACGCATCCGTCGAATTTAGCCATTTAAAACTACATTATNATATACATATATATACATATATATATATATATATATATATATATATATATATATATATATATATATATATATATATATATATATATATATATATATATATATTAGGGGTGTAACGGTACGCTAAAATCACATTTCGGTTCGGTTCAATTACAAGGAGGGCTCGGTTCGGTTTATTTTCGGTTTATTTTCGGTACAAAAAAAAAAGACAAAATAAAGACTTACAAAATGTTTATTTTGAAAATATGCCAAAAATATGTTTGTATTGTATTGTAGTAATAAATAAAAGTGACCCATTTGGATGATATTTTAAATAAACAGCACTCTACAATAAATAAATTATATTAAAAATAATAAAAATCTTAATGAATACAATAACAGTCAGAACCAGAACAATAAGCAGCAACAGACTGTTTACAATCTTAACTAATAAAGTTTTTGTCCAGTAGCACCAGTGTGGCTGTATTTGTCCTCATTACTCACAACCTCTTCTTGGTGGGACTGGTCCTGGAACAGTTCCAGAGTTCAATTCAGTCATCACACACTTCTTAGCTGCAGCAGGTGATCTCTGGTGGATTTCCCTGAAGTGGAAGGAGAGCAGCTACCTCTGTAACTGGAAATACTGGAAATAAAACACAGAGGTAAAAAAATAAGTTAATAAGATTATAATTTTAAATAATAATAAATTATAAATAATAATTATAATAAAATAACAATACCTCTTGAACGGTTGAATATCTCACTCATCATCAGGGCAGGGTTTAAATCAGCTCCAGGACTTGTTGACCATCAGTTTTAGTTTTTTCATAAAGAGCTGAACTTTTTGACTTAAGTGTTGACGTGATGGATGTCTCATAGCAAGGATCAACTGTGCATTAAAAACTTTCAGACTTAGATTCAGAGCTTTAAAAACTCATACAGTTTGTGTTATTGATCTGGACCCATCTAAATTACCTGATGAAGTTGTTTAAATGCAGCTGTGTTGTTAGCGCACTTTGTAGAAGTTGTTTAAATGCAGCTGTGTGGTTAGCGTACTTTGTAACAGCTCGTTCACGTTCTGATGACGTAGTTTCCAGCGCGTTCACGTTAGACGTGTTGCTGCTGCAGATCCAGTCTTCATGAAAAAACGTCCACACACACAGCTTTGTGCGCTCGTCTTTTAACAAGAAAACCATAACGTTAACAAACAGGAAACCGCAGCGAGAAGCTAACGGCTAATGCTGCGCGTGCTGCGAGATAATAGCTCCGTGCTGAAACGCGCCCAGGAAATTTTGTTCCGCGGCGCACATATTAACATTCAATGAGTGAAAAAATAACCGTTTCGGTACAGCACGTTCGGTTCGGTCCACCTCCGTACCTTTTCGGTTCGGTACACCAACTACAACCGTTACATGCCTAATATATATATATATATATATATATATATACTGTATATATAATTTGTTTTTAAAATACCTAACAGTGCACATCACTTCATTTTATTCATGTCTGCAGGAAAAAACACTATGAAATGGTTACGAATAAACAAAAATCTAAATAAAAAAAAATTATAGTGTAAGTAAGTGTAGTTTCACATACCGTTATGTTGAACCATAGCAGTTCTTGCTATATGTTTCTGTACCTTGAACGACTCATCCGCACTATATGAGCAAAGGGGACAGCAATATTTATCGTTCAGGCAGGAAGGAGGGATCTTCTCTCCGTTCCGAATGTTGCATATAGAAACGTGGATCTGTTTAAAGAAAATAAAAGGATAATGTACACATCTCAATTATACATTTTATCTACTTTTACATTTACTAACTGTGCCGTGCAAAGAAATAAATTGCTATGCTACACGCTAAATTTAACCTTACCCTCTATGAATTACGGTTTACAGCTGTTTAAAGTACTCTATATATGGCTCTGCTGTATATGTTCAACCTCATCTAGAAAAACGTTTGGATTTACTATGTGAAAAAGTTTTAAGAAGGTCAAAATACCTTTTGCTGACTTTCTACGTTTTCCATTGTGGATCGTGTGGCCTAACATGTGGGAGACTTGCTCAAATACTCCAAAAAATACCAAGTACACCTCGCTGCAGACTGCAGACGGACTGTCAGTCCCGGAAGTGATGCTATTGCATTCCGGAAATGAAGGGGGCGCTATTTTCATGATCACTAGTATTTAAAAAAACCTCTGGTTGCAGAGAGATGTGTCGCTAGAGGCCGCTGTCTTTTGTCCAAAGCTGAAGGGATTTCTAGGCTGGTGTACATTGCATCATCACTTTCTATTGAGAAGAAAAATGCCCAAAATGTTGACCAGATACTTTTTAATTTTCTATGGAGAAATAGAATACACTATATTAAAAAATCCGTTCTTATTAACTCTTCTAAAAATGGAGGTCTTGATTTTTTAGACTTTACATCTCTGAATAATGTCCTTAAAATTAAATGGTTAAAAAACTTTTTAAAAAACGAGTCTTCCATGTGGAACTTTATTCCTAAATATTTATTTGGTCAATTTGGAGGGATACAATTTCTATTGTTGTGTAATTATAAGGTAAACAAAATTCCTTTAAAACTTTCAAACTTCCACAAGCAAGCTCTTTTAGCATGGCTTCTGATATACAAACACAATTTTTCACCTCAACGCTACTATATATGGAACAATTGTAATATTTTAGTCAAAAATGAGGGTATATATAAAGATAAAATATAGTATTTTATCAGTTATGTATAGGGCTCATAATAACACATTACCGTTAAATATCCAAAGAAACTTTATAAAAAGACAAAGTTATTACAATCTCAAAGGGACAGAGATATTCATCAAACCACAATTCAGAACCAGCTTAAAGGGACGGTCTACCTCAATTCAGGGAGTTCGATTGTGGAATGCTCTGGAGAGTGATGTTAAAAATGAAAAATCAATGTATACATTTAAGAAAAAGGTCAAAAAGGACTTGCTCAAAAACTATATATGATGTAACCTTGCGTGTTTGTGTATTACACCTATGTTGTAATTATGATGTAGCTTAGTGCGTTTGTGTATTACAGTTAGAAAAACTAAGTAGAGTTAGTCATTTTGTGAAGCAGTTTGTGTATTACAGTTAGAAAAATTAAGTAGAATTACTCAATTACTCATATTAGAATTACTCATTAAACTTGATGAATTGAAAATCCTAATCACTTCTTCTGGGGCAGATGTGATCGTTATCTCTGAAACTTGGCTCAAAAAATCTGTTTCGAAAAATGACCTGGCAATCAATGAATTTAAGATCTATCGTTGTGATCGTAATACAAGGGGAGGTGGAGTCGCTATTTACATCAGAGATTCTTTGGCTGCCAGGATTGCATCTAAAAAAACAATCGCAAACCAGTTTGAGGCTTTAGCTGTGAACATCACTTTGAAAGGAGGTCAGCCCTTAACTGTTGTTGGATGTTATCGTCCCCCCTCCGCAACACCTGAAGCTCTGGCTTCCCTGACTGAATTCATAGGAAATTTAAAACACAATGAGATTGTTATGGCTGGAGATTTCAACATTGATTGGAATGAGTCGACCCCCCTCTGTGATAAATTCAAGGAATGTTGCCTATCTCTCAATCTAACACAACTTATCGATTCTCCCACCAGACCAAACATAAAATGTCCTGAAAAATCTTCTACCTTAGATCTGTTTTTCACAAATGCTCCTCACAAATTTCCTGGTATAGGTGTATTTGCTAACGTTCTGAGTGATCATTCCATAATAGCAGCTCTTAGATCTACTAAACTTCCACCTGCTAAGCCCAGAATAATTCAAAAAAGGGATTTGAAACGTTTCTGTGAACAGTCATTCCTTTGGGATCTATCCCACTTTGATTGGCAACATATCCTACAAATCAATGACGTGAACACTGCTTGGAACTATTTTCATAATAGTTTCATTCTCTTTGTAAACAAACACGCACCTTTCCGGCAGTTCAGGATAAAGGGCCGTGACAGCCCCTGGTTTACTCCTGAACTAGCTGATCTCCTACACTGGAGAGATCATCTTTGGGCCGCAGCAAGAAAATCACACTCAGACACTGATTGGTTGAAATTTCGGCAGCTAAGGAATAAATGCACAACTGCCATCAAAGCCGCAAAACGTAACTACTTCTTATCTCAGACCTCCAAAAATCTAAATGATCCAAAAAAATTCTGGAAAACCATTAAATCTCTCTCAGGCACCCCCCAATCATCTGACCTCCCATCACAATTTCTTGTTGACTCTGTTCCTGTGTCAAATAAGCACGAGATCCTGAACTGTTTCAATAAACATTTTGTTGCTTCTAGTTCATTATTTGACACAGTTACAAACGGAAAATCAGCCACTTTATCTAATAATCAAACTTCTACAAATCAAATCCCTCCTACAAGTCAACCATCTGTTAATCACACCTTCTCTTTTTCTCCGTTCTCAGTCAGTGAGGTAAATAAACTGTTAAATGATCTTGATCCAAAAAAATCTGCAGGTCCAGATGAACTTCCACCTTATTTCTTAAGGCTGGCTGCTCATATCATCACAGTCCCTGTGACCCACATCTTTAATCTGTCCATAAGCCAAAACACCATTCCGGATGCTTGGAAAACAGCATTTGTTCTTCCTTTGCTGAAGGGAGGTGACCCCACCTCACTGAACAATTATCGACCGATCTCTAAACTCTGCATCTTAGCCAAGGTTCAAGAAAAACTGATAAACTCCCAGATCAAAAATTATCTGGACTCATTTAACATCTTACCTCTCCATCAATCTGGTTTCAGGAAAAAACACAGCACAACAACTGCTTCTCTGAAGGTTCTGAATGATGTTGTTGAAGCATTGGATGCTAAGGACTATTGTGCTGCACTTTTCTTAGACCTGTCTAAAGCTTTTGACACTGTGGATCATAACATCCTGTGTCATAAGCTCTCAGAAATCGGTTTCTCTGATCACACCATCGGTTGGTTTTCTAACTATCTTTCCAATCGGAGGCAATGTGTTCAACATAACGGTACTTCTTCCAGCTATTTAACAGTTAAAAATGGTGTACCACAAGGCTCAGTTTTAGGACCCACTCTCTTTACAATCTACATAGCTAATGTAGGTCACTGCATCCCTGATGCGTCCTTACATTTCTATGCTGATGATACAGTTGTTTATTGCAGAGCTAAAACAGTAGCTAAGGCTTTCCAGTTACTGCAATCTGCTTTTGACATCATCCAGTCAGATTTGTTCCGTCTCAAACTTGTCCTAAATGCTGATAAAACAAAAGGGATGTTTTTTTCAAATAGGAAGGCGGTTCCAGCAGATCCTCCTCTGATTTTTTCTTCAAATGGTGTCCCTATTGAGTTTGTTGATTCCTATAAATATCTGGGTATCCTGATTGATTCACATCTCTCTTTTAAACTCCACGTGGAAAACCTAGTGAAGAAACTGAAAGTTAAACTGGGTTTCTTTTTCAGAAACAGATCATGTCTATCACTGAATGTCAGGAAACGCCTTGTGTCTGTGACTTTCCTTCCCTCCATTGATTACGGTGACATTCTCTACATGAATGCTCCTACAAGCACCCTGCGGATGTTGGATGTTGTCTATCATGGTGCACTAAGATTCATAACTGGTTGTGATTATCGTACCCACCACTGCACCCTGTATTCACTGGTTAACTGGACATCATTAACCTCACGCAGACTCTTCCACTGGTACATTTTCATCTTTAAATCACTTCTTGGTCTGCTGCCCTCATACATCTCCTCCTACATGTCTTTGCGTGAGTGCAGCTACAGTGTGCGCTCTCAGGACATGATTACCTGCAGTGTTCCGTCAGTGAGGACTGAACTTGGAAAAAGGGCCTTCTCCTACTCCGCTCCTGCTTCATGGAATATCTTACAAAAAGATCTGAAGCTCTCGACCTTGACTTCTCTAAATGGTTTTCAGAATCTGTTGGAATCCTGGCAAAAACCAATGCAGATTTGTTCCTGTCTTTGATTTTATACGTCTACCTTATAATGTTTTGCTAGTTTTTTGATACTTTGTTAAAAAAAAAAAAAAAAAAAACTTTCTTTTGTTTTTTTTTTCTCTCTTTTGTTTTCTATTGTTTATTGTTTGTTTGTTTATTGTTTATTGTTTAAGGAAATTATACCACTGCTGTTCATTGTTCTTTAGTTTTAGCAGGTCGCTTTCGTAAATGAGCCCTTGAGGTTCAAAAGATTTACCTGACTAAATAAAGGTTGAATGAAAAAAAAAATTTTTGTGATGTATTTTGTGTATTACAGTTAGGAATATTAAGTAGAATTATTCATTTTGTGAACATCTTGATGTTGTGCCATCTTTTAGTTTGAGTATTACAGTTAGAAAAATTAAGTAGAATTATTCATTTTATGATCTAGTTTGTGTATTACAGTTAGGAAAATTAAGTAAAAAAAAATAATAAAAAAATAGGAAAATTAAGTAGAAAATTTTTTTTTAAGTGTGATGTAGTTTGTGTATTAGTTAGAAAAATTGTGTATTAGTTAGAAAAATTAAGTAGAATTATTCATTTTGTGATGTAGTTTGTGTATCACAGTTAGAAAAATTAAGTAGAATTATGGGTGATGTAGTTTGTGTATTACAGTTAGAAAAATTAAGTAGAATTATGGGTGATGTAGTTTGTGTATTACAGTTAGAAAAATTAAGTAGAATTATTCATTTTGTGATCTAGTTTATGTATTACAGTTAGAAAAATAAGTAGAATTATTCATTCTGTGATGTTGCTTGAAGGTTATCATTGGTTGAACAAACTGTGAAATAAGGGGCAGATATAATAAGATTTCATCTTCTTTCTGCTCCCTTCATTTTATCCTACTTGTATTCTTGTATCTGATGAAACTGTCTTGTATTGTTCTTTTAAAATGAATGAATAAACGTCAAATCAAATCAAATCAAAAATAAGAGTCTTTTTCTGAAAACATGGTTTGAAAACAACATCATTTTAGTAAAACAGTTGATGACACCAGATGACAATTTAATGACATATAACAAATTTGTTTCTACATATAATCTAACTGTATCACATGCAGAGTTTAACATGGTAATAAAAGCCATTCCAGGTGGTGCAAGAATGTTATGTAGAGGATCTTCCAATCAAAGATTGGTTTCTCTACCAAAACTAGTGACACCCTCTGTGGAAAGTTGTGTTTTTCTTCTTCGTGTAAAAACAACAAAGCTATACGGTTACTTTTTCAAAGTGAAATTGCTACAAAACCACATGTCATTTCTTACTGGAAGCAATTTGTTAGTAATGCTAACTGGAAAAGAATTTGGAGTTTACCACACAAATTTTTTGTTACAAATAAAATTAAAGAAATCTCCTTCAAAATTATTCATAAGTTTTACCCTGTAAAGCATTTTTTAAGCAGATATAAAAAAGATATTGATACACAATGTTCATTCTGTACCTCTGCCCCTGAAACTGTACCACATCTCTTTTGGTATTGCTCATTTACTAAGATTTTCTGGAAGGACTTGACCCATTTCATAACAACTCACCTATGTAAACATTATCAACTGCTTTATGAACACATTATCCTGGGTTTCTTTGCAAATGACAATGAACATGAAAAAGAAGTCTTTATTATTAACTTACTCTTAATTTTTGCTAAGTACTACATACATAAATGTAAATTCTCAAGGAAAAGGCCGATTTTTTGTGTGTTTTTTAAGGACTTTGAAACTTATATAAAAGACATTGAACACTGTGCAAACAGTAAGGCTGTTAGAACATTGTCAGCATGGTCACAATGTATAAATAATACATAATTGTGTATGCTGATAGTACGACTGTATTTTTTTTTTTTTTTTCTATTTTATTTTCCCCCTGGTAACTTGTCTCATCTTATTTCATTGTATGCCTTATTATGCTGTTATTTCTTGTTGTGTTTGTTATATTTGCTTCATTCAATTAAAAAAAAAAAATGTTTTCTTGTTTACTACTAAAAAAAACAAAAAACGGGTTGTTGGGTCGCTATTGTTGAATGACGTCATTGCGCAGCTTGACCGCCAGATGGCGCCAGAACACAACTTCTAGTTCCAGCTTCATGGACTTCAGTACAGTATTTCCCCTAGTTTGCAAGTACTAAAATTACTTACTTTGCACACATAGTAGTTAATGCGATGGTGTTGTCGAAGTTATAGCAATTTCATGTGTATTTGTGTAAGTACTAACTGTTCCATTCAAGATGGCAACCACAGTAAGGCAACCTTACCCCCCCAGCCCCACCACACACACACACACACAAATGGCTGAAAACCAGCAAATTTTGTCCTGGCTGTTGGCAAAATATCCAACTGCAAATGAACTACTCATCAACATTTGGAGCCGATGAAATTCTAGATGTCTGACACAACTAATTGAATTTAGTGACCACAAAAATATCTATAGCTCAATATCTGTAAAACTGAGCTAAAATTTGGTGTGGTATCAGCTGAGAGTCATCCTCAACACACACTTTAAGCACTAGCAGATCACATCTCCTCTGACCTGAACGGCAGAGTGCAATATGCATTCCTTCAGGTAAGGCTGGGCCTTTAAGCATTATTCCTTTTTTAATATGACGTTTTCAGCCATGTCTTCCTTTCCACCTATAATCAGTAATTTACTGATTATACTGTACCGAAATACTGATTATAAATATGTATATATAAAACTTCAGATCTCCCAAACTGCACTAACTTTTTGAAAAGTAAAACCACTGGGTTTGAACAAGCATATTGCCTGTGGACCTTGTGTTGCCAGGTAAATCAATAAGCGTCTGAGCGATCCCTGCTCACTGTTTGCAATGCAATTAGTTACTGACCTCAAAAAGAAGAAATCAACTAAGCACATGAGAAGTGGGCAGACTGGCTGGAGGATCAAGGGAATGTGACTTTGATAGAAATGTAACGAGGATTGGCTGAAAATGTTCCCCTCGACACTTTTGCAGCAACCTAAAAATCTTTGTGAATCCACGATCAGATCCCGTCCGGTGGCATCGATGTAACGGCCTTTAATTGGTCGCAGATGGGAAAGCCTGATGTGAACTCACAAAGCTGGACACTTCCAGTGTGACTGGTTGCAAAATGAGGGAGATAGAAATATAAAAAGTGTTGCTGCTGACACTAGAGCAGTGTTTTTCAACCACTGTTCCGTGGCACACTAGTGTGCCGCGAGTGATCGTCAGGTGTGCCGTGGAAATTATCCAATTTCACTTAATTGGTCTAAAAAAGATTTTTTGAAAACAAATTAATTATCTGCGTTCGGTCGTACGTTGCTCTACGCCGTTCGTATGCAGAGGCACACGCGTATCCCCGCAAGGCATGTACTGTACGCGCAAAGCTCAATTTTTACGACCGCGAACGCAAGCGCGTCTTCGCACAATGAACTGCCCGGCGCCGGACTGTTTTGTATGCAACACAAATATATTAAATTCCCCTTCTTCATCCCTGATCCGGCCTTTTCTTTTGTTTTTTTGCCAAAAGTCAAGTGATCGCTTCCTCCTCTGCTGACTCCATGACTGAAATGATGAGGAAATGAATGAATTTGTCACGAGCGAATTAAACTCGGGTCCAACGTGGCTGCGCGAGGTTCTGCAGATTTCCTGTCTGATGTGTGGGTTGCAGGACCAGTGCTCCCTGTTTTTAGTTTATTTTTTAGAACTTTTTATTAACATATAAACACAGAACACCGCTGCGGCAGAAACTGCCGGCTCTTGCCTTTTTTTTCCACCCGACCTGTCAATCAATTCAATAGCAAATGAGACAGTACAGTGAGAGTTACATTTCGTTTGGATTTACTTTTACCGGGGACGCAACGACACAGACTCAGTTGTGCTTGCGGTGAGAAGCTGTTTATTTCATTCCTATTCAAGACACTTTGATAAGAATGACTACATGTATATATTTAATATGGGCGGATACAGAGTATCTTTGTTTACAATTTTGGTTGGTGGTGTGCCTCGTGATTTTTTCATTGAAAACACTGTGCCTTGGCTCAAAAAAGGTTGAAAAACACTGCACTAGAGGGCCAGAGGAAACTCTAAACTCCATCCAAACAGCTCCGACTTACCCCAGAATACACAGCTCAAGTGTTCAGGGTTGCATAATAATGTGAATCATTTTTATATTCATGTACGTTTTGGAGAAAAGGGATTTTTTTCCCCCTTTTATCCACAAAAAGCAATATGTATATATTTACAACGATTAATTAACTAATGTATCTAACGTTATAAGCAAGTTCTAAAATGGTAAATACATTAAATCTGCTGTTTAACTCATCCTGAATATTATTACAGCCTCCGTTTTCAGTGATAACATGAGGGATGCAAAAATATGAATCCCTCTTGGTAATCTTTCTATTTTGTTGACTTGCAACATGGAATTTGATTGGATTTTAAATTTGTTTAAAAGTAATAACTCTACTAAATACACAAATACTTCAGATTAAAGAAATTCTATCTGTCTGGGCTGTTTCAGGACATTGCACTAGTTGAGCGGTGTGTTCAGGGACATTGTCCTGCTGGAAGGTGGACCTCCGTCCCAGTCTCAAATCACTGGAAGACTCCAATAATTTCTCTGTATTTTTGCTCCATTTATCTTTCCTTTAACAATTTCCCAGTCCCTACTGAGGAAAACCATTCCCACAGTATGATGCTGCCACCACCATGCTTCACTGTAGGGATGGTGTTCTCAGTATGATAAAAAAGGGGCAGGTTTGCCTCAGACCTGGTGTTGTCCTCATTGTCTGGGTTCACGTGTTTAGGGAGCAAATTACAACGAGTTTACCTTTTTTCTTAAACAGTAACTGTCATGTGACACTCTTCCACGCAGCCCAGCTCTGTGCAGGTTCTGATGGTTCTACAGACAGATCCTCCCTCTAAAGAAAAGCTGAGCTCGAGTCTGCTTCATTGTCATTGCACCGAATCACAGCAAAATTACATTTCATTACAGCTCGTTTGAGTAAAACGTAAACAAACAGACATAGTGGGACAGAGGTGTCTGAGGCCGCGGCCTCGTGGGAGGCGCTGCCCTTTTCATTTAAACAAGGAAAAGAGAAACACGAGGGAAGGGGAGGTATTATATCTCACTACATATGTGTCCTAAACAGTGTGAAAGTTGAAAACAAAACTTAGCACAGAAACAGCACCATACAATTTCCAAGCTCCATCAGGGTTATCTTTGGCCTCCTGGACGGTTCTCTGATCAATACCCTCCTTACGCGGTCTGTGAGTTTTGATAGACAACCCTCTGTTGGCAGGTTGGGCATCATGGTAAATGGACTGTACTTATAAAGCACCTTTCTATCTTATCAAGATACTCAAAGTGTTTACACTGCAATCTGTGCCCTCATTTACCCATTCATGCACTTTACTAGATCTATACAAAGACTAATCAGTGCTTTATCACATTCATACACTGGTGAGACACACATTGGAGGCAATGAGGGGGTTCACCGTCTTGCTCACGGACACTTCAGCATGTGATTGCTGGTGGAATCGAACCCCCAACTCTTGTATTAGCGAACGACTGCTCTAACCACTGAACCACAGCCACCCCTTATCTTTAAACTCCCTAATAATGAGTCTAAGAGCTTCGTGGAACGTTCAAGGTTCTTTTTTATTTTTTTAACAACCCAACCCTGATCCATACTTTTCCAATATTTTGTGTCTGACCTGTTGTGAGAGTTCCTTGGTCTTCATGATAAGTCATGACGTGTTTTACTGGTGTTGTTTCAAGGGCTGGTGCAACAGGTTTAGATTAGTTGATGGTCAAGGTCCATGTTTTTTCAGTTTTTAGTTCATTTTCATGTTTATTTCTCATTAATCTCTCTATTTCCCTTGCGTCCAGTTTGTTTATTTGTCACTGTGTGTCGGCCATTGTCCTGCCACGCCCATTCTCACCTGCTTCCTGATTAATTTAGCTCAGCTGTTCTTCATCTCCTTGTCAGCCTCAGACCACGTTACCTCTCGGGGTTCAGTCCAGAATTCAGAGGAGCATTGTGCCGTCATATCATCCTGGTCCCTTCTCACCTGTTTGTGACTCTCCTTGTTCACTGCGTCCTTTCTGTAAGTTTGCAGCCAGGTCAGCGTTTTGTTTTGTTAGAAGTAAAGTTTTGTTTTGAGGTCCTCATGTACTCCTGGGTCATAATCATTCTAAGACAATGACAATGACAGGTTTAGATCATTTGACTCTCAGATTTTATTTAACAAACTGTGGCTTCTAAAGATGATGTTTAGGGCTTCAAATCAAAGTGGTTAGGCACCAATTTTCAGTTTTATACATTCATTCATTCATTCATTCATTCAACCTTTATTTAGTCAGGTAAATCTTTTGAACCTCATAGGCTCATTTACGAAAGCGACCTGCTAAAACTAAAGAACAATGAACAGCAATGGTAGAATTTCCTTAAACAATAAACAAACAAACAATAAACAATAGAAAACAAAAGAGAGAGAATATATATACATACATACATACATACATACATACATACATAACATACATACATACATACATACATACATACATATACATACATACATACA
>JBBPBX010024304.1:0-34199 GCA_038048925.1 Garcialebias charrua | reverse complement strand
ACGGCCATCATCGAGTCCATCCTCAGCTCGTCCATCACAGTGTGGTACGCCGGGGCCACTGTCAGGGACAGACACAGACTGCAGCGCATTGTGCGCTCTGCTGAGAAGGTAATCGGCTGTAGTCTCCCATCTCTCCATGACCTGTACGTCTCCAGGACTGTGAGGCGAGCAGGTCGGATCACAGCTGACCCTTCTCACCCTGCATACGGTCTGTTCGAACCACTCCCCTCAGGCAGGAGGCTTCGGTCAATTGGGACCAGAACCTCCCGCCATAAAAACAGTTTCTTCCCCTCTGCTGTCAGACTTTTGAACACTCATAACCATGTTACCCCATAACTTGCCTTGGTCGCTGTATTTTGTATTTTGATTGGGAATCACTGTATCACTGTATTTTGATTGCACCACTCTAATTGCACTGTTTCTTAGTAGGTTTTGTTCACTGAATATTGTATTGATTGTATTGATGTTTTATGGTTTATGTTTTTTATGTTTTATGTTTCTATATTTTATGCACCGTTATGCCGAAGCAAATTCCTAGTCTGTGAATCCTGTTCATTGACAATGGTGATAATAAACAGAATTTGAATCTGAGAAAGCTGAAACATTCAGACATTTGCTCTTTTCTCTTATCCCTAACCTTAAGATCTTCTAGACATGTTTTAAAAAATGAACAAATATAAGATGGAAATATGGAAAGTTTGATGTCATTTTAAAGCCCAGAATTTGTCTTACAGTTGTATACTCTGTAAAATATTTTGTTATGTTCACCTGTCTAATGAAATGTAAAATCAATTTTGAATGTTGTTCTAAGAATAAATGTAAGCCACCTCCCTAAATGGGTGTTACCTTTGAAGTGGATTGTTGTATGCCGATTTGTCACCTCACCTAGGTGGGCGTTGTCCGATTGCTCAAGTATCTCATTTAAATGAAGGTGTGTTAATGATTTCAGATCATACGGATATGTAAAAATATATACAGACGCTTCAAAGAATACAGCGGAACAAATGGGGGCTGCATTCATTATACCAGAGTTTGGTGTTAAAGTAGGGAAGAGATTAAACGACAAATTATCGGTATACACAGGAGAACTGACCGCGATATTATTGGCAGTTCATTGGATAGAAGATAATCAACCACTCAGATCAGTCATATGTTCAGATTCCAGTTCATCAGTAGTTAGTATAAAAAACGGTTGTTCAGAAAGCAGACCAGACATATTGACAGAAATACAGCAGACACTATTCAGAATTAACATGATGGGATTGACAGTTGCATTTTTGTGGATTCCAGCACACATAGGGATAAGAGGTAATGAAATGGCAGATAAAGTTGCAAAGGAGGCTACCAAAGCCAATTCAGTGGAAATGGATGTAAAATTCAGTCGGGCAGAAGTAAAAAGTATCACAAAGCAGAGAATGAGGGAAAAATGGCAAAAGCAATGGGAAGAGGAAAGAAAAGGTCGATGGTTCTACAGCATTCAACGTAAAGCTGGAGAAATGCGGAGCGCTGAAAGACACAGAAGGGAAGAAACTGTCATCTCAAGACTCAGATTTGGACACACAGGATTGAACAGGACACTATTCATCATAGGGAAACATAACACGGGTAAATGTGACTACTGTGGAGAGGATGAGACCATTCGGCATGTGCTAATGATCTGCCATCAGTACCATCATGAAAGAAGACAAATGATTCGTAGACTCGCTGCAATAAACGTCAGATACGACCCTGTGGAGTTGCTACAACTAAACTCAAGTTCTGCAAGCACCAACATTTTGTTTAAATACTTGAAAAGGACTCATTTGTTCAACAGAATCTGAGCAATATTTATTTATTTATGGAGAGTTTTTTTTTTGTTTTATTTTTGTTTATTTTTTTGAGCGCTATTTCAGTTCATATCCTAAACAGCAGATGGCGGTAATGCTTCAAAATCATGTAAGCCAACCGCCAAAGAAAACCCAAGAAGAAGAAGAAGAATTTCAGATCATAACAGAGAATTGCTAACCTGCTGATGAAACCACCTTCTGTCGACTGCTGTTTTCAACTGGACCGGTTGCTACCTGTTGATCTTCTGTAAACTGCCTGTGCACCTGAAGAGCTGTTAGTCACCAGAGGATTCCCTGCACAAAAACAGTTCTTTTCAGAACTAAAAGCTGAGCTATTTCTACACTGACCAAGAAAACTGCTTCTTCACAGTAAGTTGATTTTTTTTTTTAATCTATGGAGATAATTTTGTTAGCATGCATTTATACATCTTCTACTTTAAAAATGGTAACTGGTTGTAGAAAAGCTTCCGTTATATTTTAGAAATAAATGAAACGGAGAAAGGTCTGAAATTGTAGCAGAGAGAGGGGTAAGAGACGTAATAAGTTATATTTAAAAAAATATATAAAGTCAGCTTTTATGTCCACTTTCAACCCAAGAGTGTTTGGTCTTTTAAAAAATATAAATTGAGAAGAACATTTTAATGATAGTCGTTTTGTTTTTAAATAATTTAGTTAAAGTATTTAAAAGTTGTTTGTTTTTTCTCTTAAGGTGTTCTAAGACACACCTCCCCAAAGTGTTCATATTCACATCTCAACCAGGTTTCTATGGGCTTAGCATAACATCAAAAGGAATTGTACTTTTTCTAATCTCGTCTTATTTCTTCTCAGCATGCATTTGTACATCTGCTACTTTAAAAATGGTAACAACTTGTTGTAGAAAAGCTTCTGTTATATTTTAGAGAAAGGTCTGAAATTGTAGCAGAGAGGTAAAAGTTTATGGTATATTTACCATATTAACCTTGGGAAATTAAAGCATTTGTTCGTCTTTTTTATGTGAACTGTGAACTGCTGTAAATTTATGGATTAAGGCTGATTATATCATTTATTCATTATCTATGTATTTATTTGCTGTTATTTTCAATTCAACAGAGAACGACTGCTGATCTGCTCTGGACTGCTAAACAGAAAGCACAAGAAAATGCCTTCTTCATAGTAAGTCTAAATAAGATTGGAAAGTTTTAACCTTGAAAAATTCTTCATACATTAACTAAATGACATGATTGTATTGTTAACTCACTGGAGGCTTCAAGACCGAACAACATCTTACAATAAACAAGATTTGCCAAATAATTTGTTACAAATAAGTAAACACAGACTGGAAGCATTATTGACTATGCTGCTGTAGATTCTCTGTCATGTTCTTGCTTTTAACAACAAGGAAAAGCTAAACTTTTTAATACACATGAAAGTTCTGCCAAAAGGTTTTATTGTTTATTAACTGAACAATCATATGTTTTAGTGACTCCAACAGACATTTCTTACAGTGTCCTGTGTGCAAGAAGACTCAGGCTGCCCTCGCACAGCACTTACAAAGAGTGTGTATGAAGGACAAAACTAAGAATGATATTACAAGTGTTGTAACGAAGGCAAAAGAGGACATCCATGAAATCCTGACATCAGGGCGCATTTTTTCATACGACCTTATCAGGTGTATTGTGGAAGATGCACGTCCAATGCACAGGTAGGCTAAACGTTTTATTGTTCAGTTTTTTAGCCTATTGTAAGACACCCTAACATATTTTGTACCATTTCATTTCAATGTAAAGGTTGATCAAAGAACTTGAAAGTCGCCATATGGGAGTGAAAGATATACCACAGGACTTTGAAAATGTAATAAATCAACAAACAAGAGGGGCTCTTGTGCAGCCACCTGCAGTTGAGTTGGACATAACTGGCCAGGCTGAAGAGGTGTCAAGCTCCAGCAGTGGAGAGACCTTTCAATGGTCAGAATCTCCATCTCATTCTTCCTTACTTTGAAATTCTCACTTAAAACTTGCAGTCAGAAAAGTAAAAGGTCTGCCATGCTTTTTTGTGAAAAAGTATGTAATTTGTAAACATTCTGAAAAGTAAATGTATTAAATGTACATGCCTCGAACACACTCTTTCAACCTTGCAGTGAACCACGTTCTACATGGCAGACAAAGAAGAGACAGTTAATGTTTGAGAAGGGTCTGTACAAAAAGCACTCCAGAGATCACAAATTGCTTCGGGACTACATGACATATTTACACAAAGATCGTCAAGTTGAAAATTACAGACAAGATGTAAGGAGTGCTTCAAAAATAATTTATGGTTGTTAATCTATATTGATAAATCTGTTTATAATTTGCATGTTAAAAAAAATTCATAACTCGTTTTTTTTTTCAGGTGGACAATGTAGCCAGATACTTGTATTACATGGATCCAAGTGCGACATCCCTCAATTTTGTCATGCAGAAAAAGACAAAGGAATACTTATGAGATTTGACTGAGGCGAAACTGATGGAAGCAAACTCAGATCAATTATTTAAAAAATCTCAAATGGTAACTTTCTATTTTTGTGCATTTTGATTCATAATTACATCTTTGATGTGTGTGTATTGTTTTATAGCACTTTTTTTATTTTTCAGTTTCCTGAATTTTCATACACATGATACAGATTTTAAACAGTGTGACCCCATACTTCATGAACATTGTATAGACTTCATTGAATTTTACATTGTATAGACTTCATTGAATTTTTAAAGCTACAACAATAAAAATGTTCTAAACAAGCCAGTAAAGAGATTTCAAGAAAGAGGTAAGTTTATTATTGACCGTACTCGGTGAGGGTGTATACTACAAATATAATTTGTTTTTCTTTTTTTTAATAGACACGACATACTGACAAGTGAATCTGAACTTACCACCTCAGATTGCTTGACCCTCTTGCATGTAGCCAAACATGATTTTTTGACAGTCATTGGTAAAGTATATCCAGATGAGTCAACTCTGGAGATTTCAGAAGTCCTACTCGTCTATTATCTCAAAGTGCTTATCATTTTAAAACACCTGCAAAGGGTTGGTGTGGCCAAAATGATGACCGTAAGTATTGACTATTTACTACACCTCTTGACTTTCACACTTTTTAACCCTTTTACAATACTGTATACTTTTTGAACAGGTAGAAGAGTGGACTGCACGGAAGCCAGCAGGAGATGGCTACACTGTGGTTGGTGTAAAAGAGCATAAGACGGCAGCACATCAAGTGGCCATGTTTGCATTGGACCAGGAGGAAGAGATGGTAAATAAAACATGCATCTTGAATTTGCCGTTTGTATCATTTTAGGAACTAAAATTAATGTTTATTTCTCTAACAGTGGTTTCATATCTATTACATGAGAATCCGGGACATGTCAGGAGGATATGGATTGTGGACGGTTTTTCCTTTCTTCCAAAGGGAAACCTATTTAAAATCCATCCAATGACTTACAAACTTCATTTGAAGTAAGTTGACATCATGATTAATTATGTATAAAGTATATGTATGTATAAATCTGGTCAAAGTTGCACTAATACATGTTAGGTTGGGAAATTGACAGCAGTTTCCTCTTGAACTATTTTTTTTAGATACAAACTAAAACCAGTAACAAACCAGGAAGCTCGCAGGGCATATGAGACTTCCGTAAAAACAAAAACGGATGTTGAAGGCGTTGGTGGTGGACTATCTGACACATTCAATTGCAACTGCTGAAAAGCACTACCGAATGAAAATAGCCCAAAACATTGTGCAGGCACGCATCATTTTGGACAACATTACAGGTGACTCAAGGTAAGATAATTAACAATGAGCCTCGTACCTGTTTATTTTCACATGAACTAATGGTTTTTAACCATTTCTTATATCTCATCTTTTTAGTGAGGCCAAACCGTCAACGAGCTCAAACACCCAGGTGTATTTTCACATCGCATTGGACAAGCTACTGCAAGAACATCTTGTTTCTCTGAATGGGAAAGTTCCTTCCAAAAAAAAAAGAGCGTGTAGCAATTTCTGAAGAAGTCGAGAGGAAACTCTGAGAGATGGTTTAAAAAAATTTAAAAAAATCAGATGGAGTTACCTATCCAACATGTGCTCGGTATGCTTGGTTCTTAAGTTATTCCACAAGTTAAACTACATGGTTCATTGTATGCTGCTTATATCAATGACAATTATATTTTCTTTCATCACAGAACACTTTAGCCGGTACCTGCAGAGTCGTCTGCAAGCATGGCTTAAATCAAGGGGTTGGACAACCAACGTTCCTACTCCTTCTGCAATCTAGAGAGATTGGAGGCCATCTAGAAAGATCGAGGATGCCACCCATTCAGACCGAATTGTTAAGTCCATCAAGTCCCAAAAATGGAGAGGCCTACTCGTGAAGGAGATCGCTGGAAAGAACCGTGGTGTTGTAACCACACGGGATTTTCGTGAAGGAGAGGTAGTATGTGACTACCATGGATGCATGAGGATAGCTAAAGAGGGCCAAGCAATTCACTATACATCAGAGACTGAGATTAGGTATGCTTTTTTATACCAAAAAAGATCAGGCAATGTGCATTGATGCACACAACAAACATTGCGACTGTCACCCTGACCAGCAAACATTTGGACGGCTGATCAATCATTCGAGAAAAAAATTCAACCTTAGACCGAGACTCTAGTGTAATGGATGAGGGGGTAGAGAAGGACATAATTCTGTTTATTTCTTCAAAAGATATTGCTGTGGATCAGGAGCTTCTCTTTGATTATAAAGTCAAGAAGAGCTCATTCAAAAAAGAGGGACAGGACTTGGAGTGGCTTTAGGGATAGTTTCTTTTGGTTAGGGTTAGTGGGCTTTTTCATTTTGACTAACTGTACATCTCATTTATCATCGTCTTACTTTTCATTGACTCAAGCTCAGAGGAGATCAGGCATCAGGCAGGCCACCTCCCTTCCTCAGTTCAAATCTCTGATTAAAAACTCATCTGTTTTCACAGGCATTTCTTACATTGCGAGTTGATTTAATGTTTTTTTTGTTCTGTGCTTCTACTTAAGTGATTTTATTAAATCTTCAGTATAATGATTAGTGTTTGGTATTTTAAATTCATTTTACTCCCATTGTTGTTGTTAAGAACTTTGATAAGTTTCTGTTTTAAATGTGCTTTACAAATAAAGTTGACTTCAATTGACTAAACTGTATCATCTTCTCTTTTATCATCTTCACTTTCATCATTAATACTTTGACAAGAGAGACACTGTCCCAATCTCAAGCAGTTTCCAAACTTGTAACCTCTAGTTTCTGATAAACAGGGTCTAGTTTTGTTAATGTGACTGAGTGGGACATTTTATGTGTGTGCATTTGGAAGAGACTGATCATTCCAGTCGTCTGATTTAAACAGATTTCCTGGCCTAGATCCAGTGAACAAGCTCTGATGTAGATGGGACTGGCATCTCTGTCTAGGTGGGGTAAAGCACTTCACAGAGATACCAAACTTGCAGAGAAGAAAGCAGACCGTGTGTCCCAAATCAACTGTTGAATTGTGTAATTTCGCCTAAGAAAGACCTTTTAATCAAAGAAAAGATGCAGTATTAATCTCACTTGTTCATGTTGTTATCTTGACTTGATTCCTGCATGCAATACCTTGGTTGAAAGTGTGTAACCTCTAGTTTCTGATAAACAGGGTCTGGTTTTTGCTAATATACACAAGTGACTTGGAGTGAGACATTCAGATGCATATATTATACACTTGTTCAGAAAATGTGTTTCCTCATCCCTCTGACTACTGTCAGGCAGACGGTTTCAAAATCCTCCATAACCTCAAGTGCTTTTTTGAGCAATGATTTTGAGAACAGATTTGGACTCGAGGATGGAGATGAAGTTTTGTTAGTTCTGTGGTACTTTGAAAATTTCGGGTCTAGGGCGACTGAGGGTGGAAAATACGGCATGCGCAAACACTTCTTTGTCTGCTAATAACTTTGGCTAAGAACACTCCAGCGAGACGGGTCTGACACCGACAGAAATGTCTTTGCAAGCCGTTTCGGAAAATGTTAGCCCCGCAGACGAACGTGCTTCCCACCAGACAAACGTGCTTCCCACCAGTAGGGGGGGGGGGGTTATCATGGTTAATAGTGAAATAAAATGTAGATTATATAGTGAAATGTCTTTAGTTGTTGAAAATACAATGGAAATCATAACAGAAATAATGAACAAAAATAGCAAAAACATATAAGTTGTGTATATCGTTCACCTGGATCAAGAATAGAGTTATTCACAGATAAAATTACTGCACTAGTAGAAAAGAGTTCCCACAAAAAAAAGTTTTTTGTGTGGAGACTTTAATATTGATTCATCTAACATCTGTACATTTTTGGATTCAATGTATAGTCCGAGTTTCTTTCCGCTGATATCAAATCCAACCAGAATCACAAACCATAGCGCTACAATAATTGATAATATTTTTACAAATATCACAGATGGTGATGTGATGAGTGGTAATGTGATGAGTGGTATTATGATGTCTGATCTAACTGATCATTTGCCAATTTACACAATTTACAAAAATGATGAAATTTTACCAAAAACAATTAAAAGAAATAATAAAATTATAAGCACATCAAAGAAAGCCTTGGATAAATTAAAGAATGATTTGGACAAATAAAACTGGAAAGTCGTGTATGTGGATGATGTGAACAAATCGTATGATAAGTTTATTCGTATGATAAGTTTATGAATATTCTAGCAACTCTGTATGACAAAAATTGTGTGCAAAAATATACGATAAAAAAGAACTGTTGATCAACCTTGGATGACGAAAGGATTGATAAACGCATGTAAAAAGAAGAACTATCTATACTCATCTTTTTTGAAATCCAGAACACAAGAGACTAATAAAAAGTACAAAAACAAATTAGTTGGGATCATAAGAAAACAAAAGAGAGAATATTATAGTCAGTTATTACAAAAAAGTAATGGTGACACTAGGACGACATGGCGAGTAATAAATAGTGTTTTGAAAAAACACAAAGTCAGAACGGGTCTTTCACAATTATTTTTGATTAATGAAAATGAAATCCATGATGAAAATGAAATTGTGAATGGATTTAATGATTACTTTGAAAATGTTGGACCGAGCCTTGCAGCTACAATACCTAAAATTGATAAAAATGTGAGCTATTTAATCAAGAGTAATGTGAACAGTATGTTCCTTAACGGAACTTCCAGAGAAGAAATGCTGAATGTTTTTAAAAAATGTACTGATAACAAAATATCGATACATCACCTCTTCAAACAACACCGGGTGGTCCAAAACCTAAAGAACAAACAGGTGTTTTAGTGGAACCTACGGGACACATTGGTTCCAGAAATTGCATTTATCTAATTTCCTGCAAAACCCTAACTCTAACCCATACACCGTAATCTAATCTATTCAGTCAACACACGGCTTTACTTTCTTGGTCTGAAACTTTTGATGGTTCCACTGGTACTGTTCATAGTGGCTCTAGTTGGTTGGTCCGGTGGTACAGTGTCTGTGGCTCAGATGGTACCATGTAGCTTGGTTCTGATGGTTCAGTTGGCAAATGGTTAATAAACATTATTTTCTGATAACATTTGTTGATTAAAATACAAATGTGTATTGATTCAGTGACTGTTGCCGTGGTGATAGGCTCATGCTCAAACACAGCTACTCACATGTTTGTTTTGTCTTTGTTTCAGAAGACTGGTGAGGGGTTAAAAACCATTCTGGGTCTGATAGAATCTGTGATTTGGACAGAGGCCAAAGATGTCGTGCAGGAGCTCATAAGCCTCGGACTGACTTCTAAAGTGATCAGGACTTCCGGCAAGATGGCGAACTGAGCAGACGTGTTGTTCAGAGCGAGTGTGATTCTAACCTCTTAACTTCGGTCTTTTGACCAGCCATCACCCTTACAAAGCATGTCCCTTGCAAGTTGAACCATGCAGACGGAACAAAGAAGGCAAGAGAAGACCCCGACTAAAAAGGATGACCTCCAAAAAGGTAAAACTTCAGCTGCAAAGGACCATGCTTATGCTGTTGAGATGGAGACTGAAAGAGCTGGCGGAAAACATGTTCTAGAGGACGTCACAGCAGATCTGTTTCAATCACCGTCTAAAGGTGCTCATGCAGATTTGTTTGAAACCATGCAAACTCTCCTCCTGAGGTTTGCAGCCCAGGAGGAAAAGATGGCATATTTGAGCATGAGGCTGACCGAGAACTCAGAAAAGATGGCGGACATGAACAAAAGGCTGATCGAGAACACGGTAATGATCAACACCCTCACTAAATCCCTAGAAGTTAATGCAGCTGAAGTGAAAGACTGTAAGGAGAAAGTGCTGAAGATGGAATCAGAGGTGTTCAGTTTACGCAAAGGAGGTGACTGAACTCAAAATTAATGCCAAAGAACAAGACCGCTATAAACGAAGATGGAACCTGAGGATCAGAGGGATGAAGAAGACGATGGGAGAAGACACTCGGCAGGATGTGGTGAAACTCCTGGAGAAAGTGGCTCCAGAATGGGCTGAGAAGATGGATGACTACGTTGACACGGTTCATCGGATGGGGAAGAAATCGATCTCGACAAATCATGGTGCAGTTCACCAAGCGGCAGCACAGAGATGGAATATGGAAAATGACTAAAAAGTCTGAGGTCTCGAGTCAGCAGGTGTTCGTTTCATGGAGGATCTGACAAAAGAAGACCGAGAGGAGAGAGAGAAAGTTTGGCCCCAGATCCTGCAGGCGAGGAAGGCAGGGGACCGGGCTTACTACCGCAGCCCGTTTGGATACATAAACGGCCGGCGCGTTTATGTAAAGGACTAAAATGAAGGTATTTTATAAAGATGTTTATTGTAAATAAGTTTAGAAATAAGGATGCGATAATTTTCTATTTGTTTTAATAGAGGGACATACACTCAATCTGTTCCTTTTCTACAAAAAAAAGACTCTTTAAAATAGTTTGTGTTTTGAAAAAAATCTTTGTAATCTGTTCTTTAAACGGCATGAATGCTTAAAACAAATCTGTATTTTATTTCTTTATATGCAAGAGGTCTCAGGGACAATGTGAAGAGAAAAACTTTATTTTTATTCTGTAAAGGACAAAAGGCACTCTGCACATTTCTGCAGGAAACCCACTCATGTGACACTGACGCCACCTGGTGGTCAAACCAGTGGAGAGAGAAGATTCTTTTCAGCCATGGATCAAATCGCTCTGGAGTAGCTACAGTATTTGTTTTTAACAGATGCCCTGGATAAGTTGTTGCTTCCAGAGTTGATGATCTGGGCCATAGAATGGTAGCTGTGTTAAATGTTGAAGGATATTTTGTTATACTATGCAAGTGTAATATAGGAGGGGTGGATGTAGCAAGTGTGTAAAAAATGTTTATATTTCACCCCAAATCCATCTTCATAATCTGTTTTTCTTGATTTCTGAACTGCATTTTATTTTGGCGGAGAAGCTTTTATTTTCTTGTTTCCTGTTTCCGCGTCACATCCTCTGTATTGCCGCGCATTCCCGCTCTCTCCTCCAGATTGCGCCGTGCTGCGCTGGAGAGAGGTAGGTGTCACAGCAGCTGTCTTCTGTTTGTGTATTAAAGTATTCAAAATGTTCTTAAAAGTATATTCTGTAAACTCACAACTTGATATATATCGTTTTTAAACTGTTTTATGTTTAGTGCAGCACACTATTGGGTGTTTAATCCCCAAGTTACTGACATTTGTCGAGGTTTCATGCCAATGTGGTTCTTTTTTTTGTTCTTCTGATTGGTTAAGGTGTGTGTGGGGAGGCCAGAGCCTGAAAACTGCTGTACTAAATGTACTCTTGTTTTAAACAGGTATGTGAGTTCTTTCAAAATGTTATCTAGATGTTAAGTTAATGTATTAGTACATTTTCATGTTATAATGGAAACTATTTTTTTTGTTAATTCAATTTGAAATATAAGAATTGTAACTGTTGGGCAGAATAGTTCTGTTTGTGTTTTATTTTAATTGTTTTTGAATGAATGGAGAGTTTACTTTATTATTTATGAATTTCTGAGAATTTTGGTTGGTTTCAACACATTCCGGTCAGATTGCGCCGTGCTGCGCTGGAGAGAGGTGTGTGTGGGGAGGCCAGAGCCTGAAAACTGCTGTACTAAATGTACTCTTGTTTTAAACAGAATAAACCTGCCCTACTGCTGCAGTCCTCGTCTGCTGATTCTTTTTACCCGTGACACAACGCAGAGTACAGACGAGTCAGATGTGGACGGTTACATTGGTGCCGTGACGACCCGGATGCACACTGCTTCGGACAAGTTCATCGTGGTTCGTGAAGAGTGGATCAACGTCAGCTGGTCGCCTGAGGTTGCTTGTTACATTAACACATCTATACAAACTGAATACATGTAGTATGACGGAGTTGAATGTGGAATAGTGTTTTGCTCGAGCAACAGAAATAATTTTATATATTTGTTTTTATGTAAAGAACTGTAAAAAAAAACAAAAAAAAAAAACTGAAAATGACTTATGTTAAAAGTAAGAAAGATGAGGATAAATGTTTGTTGAGCGGTGTTAACTTCTCTGTGGGGAGAGGGAGAATGATCGAGGCTTTGCCTTTTACTCCAGTTCGAAACACTGATGTAGCAGGCTCTCCTGCCTTTTGTTCTACACGTGTAGTTGACAGTGTATCTTCTAGTATTGTGCATGATGGTGCGGTCCCGGACAATTTGGCTAGTACTGACCCACCATTAAGTGACCTTATTACAAGCATTGCACAGCAGGTTGGACAGTCTATAGTGGACCATCTTAAGGGTGAATGTGGGAAAAGTGAAGTTATAGGTCCACAATCTCAGAGCAGTGTGGGCCAATCACAGAGTGAACCTACTTACCTCAACTTGACTGGGGCAAAGCTAGTAATACAGCCAGACGTCAAAGAACCCCCCACCTTCAGGGGCGATGGATCTGACAAAAACACTGTTGGCGAGTGGGAAGAATTAATGAAAATCTACTTCAGAAAACGAGGCACACCCACTAATGAACAGTACCCTGAGATCCTCTCTAAGTTGGTGGGAAAAGCTAAGGATATCGTGAGGATAACTCTGCGAAGCAGCCCTTCATTAAAGCCTCAGGAAAAACCAGATATTGTCTACAGCATCCTCAGACAACATTTTAGTGATGTGCCTTATTCATGTATGCCGATGGCAGACTTTTACAACACTGTACCACTAGCAAGAGAAACACCTCTAGATTACTGGGTACGCTTGAACAAGGCAGTTGATGCAGCAGAAGAAGGCTTGAAGAGACTAGGGCGGCATGTAGATGACCCGTGCCAAGAAGCAACTATGATGTTTGTGAAACATTGCCCAGACCCAGCGCTTGCTGCCATTTTGAAGTTCAAAGCACCAGACAAATGGACAGCCAGTGAAATTCAGGAGCACATTGATCGTTACCAGATTGAAACCAGAGAGCGGGCATTCTCCAGGTCAGGATATCCTAAACTAGCTACAGCTCATGCTCAGGCTCTTGCTCCTGAACAATTATCACCACCACCATGTCACTTAACAGACATGCCATCACACCAAGAGACTGGCGCAGCAGCCCCATCACATTGTAACGACAGCTGCATGAGAACTTTAATCAGTCTCTTTGAACGTACACTTTCACAGAACAGTCAGATTGCAGGCAGACAGAACTCACCCAGCCAAGTGCATCACAAAGCATGCAGGGTTTGTCAGTCTCGAGATCATTCTACCATCTCACACTGCAAACAGAAACGCTTGTGTTTAGCATGTTTTGAACCAAATCATATTAAGCGAGACTGTCCCAACCGGTTATCCATCAGAAGTGAGCATGGTCTTCAGTCACAAGACCCACAGCATTTAAACTAGCTGGCCTGCATGGGATGAGGGGTGGTGTGGGCTCAAAAGACAAAACCCTCAATAATAATGACATTGAGCAGCAATATGAAAAGGCATGTGCAGCAGCACCAGTTGGTGCTAAGGTAATAGCTCAAAATACACAACGAGTTGAGCCATTTGATGAACTGTTTTATACGCCTGTGACTCTAAATGACAAGTTTCAGTTACAAGGGATGCTTGACTCAGGTTCCATGGCCTGTACACTGAGTGAAAGGGTGGAACAAATGATGCTGAATCAGAACTCACTTTCGGAACCTGTTCCCCTCTCTCAAGAAATTGTTCTCATTGGTTGTGGAGGGACACTCAGCAAACCCCGCTGCATGTATGAGGTAGAAATGAAACTGTATGGCGAGACATGTGTTGTCCCTGTGTTAGTAGTGCCAGGCCAAAGGGACGATTTAATCATTGGCACAAATGTCATAAGATTTCTCATGCATCAGCTGAAAATAACCAATGATTATTGGCGTCTAGTGTCCAGTCCCAGTCTTCTCCCAGAATGTGAGCGGTTTCTCGACATGATGGCAAGCACTCCTCGGTGGAGAGGTGAAGAACTCCCAGAGAAGATTGGCACAGTCAAACTACAACAGTCTATCACTCTACTGGCAAGGACTGAACATCTGGTGTGGGGTAAGCTACCACATGACATCCCCATGTCTCCAGGGAGTACTGTAATCACTGAACCAACCTCATCTAAGTCTATGCCACGTAACATCATGGTGGCTCGCATTATTACTCCTTTATGGGGAGACAGGTGGGTCCCTTTAAAAGTCGCTAACCTCTCAGACAAGCCCATCACGCTGAAAAGAAACAGCAAGTTGGCAGACGTGTCCCCTTGCCTGGCGGTTGAAGATTTTGAGGTTTTTCAAGGTATCAGCCAGGTTGAAACCGCTGCTCCAGAGAAGGGACATGTCAAAGAGGGGCCTGCAGATCTGAAACTGCGATTGCAACAGGTTGGGCTTGGTGACCTTAATATTGACTTATGCCATAGTGACGACGCAGGGAAAACAAGGTTGGTCGAGCTGCTTGAGAAATATAATGATGTTTTTTCCAAGCATGCTTTAGATTGTGGCAAGGCAGAAGGCTTTGTACATCGCATCCGGCTTGTTGATGATAGACCATTTCGGCTTCCATACCGCCGAATCCCACCAGCTCATTATCACAAGCTGCGCCAGGTTTTATCTGACATGGAGGAACAGGAGATAATAAAGAAATCTGTGAGTGAATATGCCTCTCCTCTTGTGCTAGTCTGGAAGAAGGATGGCAGTCTGAGGATATGCACAGACTTCAGGTGGTTAAATGCAAGGACACTCAAAGACGCACACCCACTCCCACACCAGTCTGACTGCTTAGCCGCTCTTGGAGGCAACACTTACTTCAGCACTATGGATTTGACATCAGGATTTTACAACATTCCTATGGCAGAGGGGGACAAGAAATACACAGCATTCACAACTCCAATGGGCTTGTATGAATATAATCGAATGCCCCAAGGCCTGTGTAACAGCCCTGCCTCTTTCATGAGGATGATGCTCAGCATATTCGGAGATCTGAATTTCAGCAGTTTGTTGTGCTACTTGGATGATCTCCTTGTCTTTGCTTCGAGTGAAAAAGAGTCTCTGGAGAGGTTAGAGGTTGTGTTCCAACGCCTTCGCCTGCACAATCTCAAGTTGAGCCCCAAGAAATGTCACTTTATGAGATCATCAGTGAAATTTCTGGGACATATCATAGATGGCCATGGAGTGTCTGTCGACCCTGGAAAGGTTGAAATCATTACAAAGATGACAAAGGCTGACCTGATGGAGGATGATGGATGCACGCCTTCAGTCAAGAGGATAAAGTCCTTCCTCGGTATGGTGTTTTATTACCAACATTTCATTCCAAACTGTTCATCTGTTGCCAAGCCACTGTTTGCTCTAACTGCTGGGCAGAAGAGGAAGGGTAAAACCAAAACAACAACAAATGCAGGTTCTTACAGAAAACTGAGACCATTTGACTGGACACAGGAGTGTGAAACAGCCTTTTTAAGTCTTAAAGAAAAGCTGTTGAATTGTGTTGTTCTTGCACACCCAGATTTCTCACAGCCTCTGATTTTGTCTATTGATGCTTCACTGGACGGACTTGGAGCTGTCTTGTCTCAAGTACCAGCTGGAGAAGAGAAAGCTCGCCCCATCGCATTTGCCAGCAAGACGTTGAGCAACTCTCAAAAGAAATACCCCGCTCACAGACTTGAATTTTTGGCTTTGAAATGGAGTATATGTGAGAAGTTCAGTCATTGGTTAAGAGGTCAAACATTCACAGTGTGGACTGATAACAATCCACTCACCTACATCATGACAAAGCCAAAACTTGATGCTTGTGAGCAACGTTGGGTTGCAAAGCTGGCACCCTTCTCTTTTGATCTTAAACACATACCTGGGTCCAAGAACACAGTGGCGGACACACTCAGTAGAGATCCATTTGCAACAACTGTCAGTCATAGGATCATCACTGAGGGCTACTCTCGTCTCCTTATCGAAGCTGATGGCATTAGCCAAGATGGGGTCCAGGATGCTTTTCATCTAAAGGTCCAGAACCAAAAAGTGAAGAAACTACCTTGTGGTTCAGAACTCTATTGTAGTTTGCAACCTTCCCAGTGTGACACAGTGGCAGTCAAGGCTCTCCTGGAGATGCACGACCAATGGGATTTGGTCGCTGAGACTCGTGCAGTGGCACTAATCCAGTCTGTCCAAAGTCTGGGCATACCAGGGCAAGATTCACTCCCTGTGTTCACTTTGGATGAATTACAACATGCCCAAAAGCTTGACCCTGATGTTTCCAAAATCTTGCCATTCATTACCCGAGAGAGGCGTCCATCCAGACGTGAAAGAGCAGGGCTCAGCGTTGGAGCTATGGTGATCATTAAGCAGTGGGAGAGGCTCAAGATTACAAATGGGATCCTTTATAGAGTCACTCGAGATCCCCTCAGTAAACAGAAAAGACATCAGTTTGTTCTTCCTGACAGTCTCAAGGAAAGAGCCTTGCAAGGTATTCATGACATGGCTGGACATCAGGGGCAGGCACGGACACTCCATCTAGCAAGACAGAGATTTTTCTGGCCGAAGATGGATACTGATGTGAAGGAGTACGTCAAGTGTTGTCAGAGGTGCATTCTTGCTAAAACACCAGAACCTTGTGCGCGAGCCCCTCTTAAAAGTATAAGAACTGTTGCTCCAATGGAGTTGGTGTGTTTAGACTTTTGGAGTGCGGAAGATAAAAAGCAAAACTCAGTGGACGTGCTTGTCCTGACTGACCATTTCACAAAGTTAGCCCATGCATTTCCATGCGCCAATCAAACAGCAAAGCAGGTTGCTAAAAAGTTGTGGGACCACGTATTTTGTGTGTATGGATTTCCTGAACGGATCCATTCAGATCAGGGAGCAAACTTTGAAAGTGAACTCATTGCTGAACTGCTTCGACTGGCGGGAGTGTCAAAGTCTCACACCACTGTGTACCATCCCATGGGAAACGGGGGCACCGAAAGGTTCAACCGCACGCTTGGCAGCATGCTCCGATCACTGCCCCTCAGAGAGAAGAACAAATGGCCTGAACAAATACAAACATTGACTTTTGCATATAATGCAACAGTCCACGAGACTACAGGATTTGCTCCATTCCAACTCATGTTTGGTCGGATTCCGAGGCTCCCTGTGGATGTGATCTTCAAACAGGTGTTGTGTGATCCGGTGACTACTGATTACAAGAACTACGCCAAAACACTCATGTCACATCTGTATGAGGCAGCTAGGATAGCTCAAGCACATGCTGTGGAAGAACAAGATAAACAGGCAGAAGGATACAACCGAAAAGTGAAAGGTACCCATTTGAACTGTGGAGACAGAGTCTTGCTGGCAAACAAGGGTGAAAGAGGGAAGAAAAAGTTATCTGACAAGTGGAGTGCTACAGTTTATACAGTTGTTGACAGGAATCTTCAAACTCACACATACAAGTTGGAGGACAAGCAAGGCAACAAAAAGATTGTGCACAGGAACCTGTTACTGGACGTCAGTTTTCTACCTGTGGCAACGGCCCAGGATGAAATTGCTGTTGATGGGGCAGAGGAGGCACAAGGCCTGTCGGACTCCTTTGATGTTGGGGAAGAAAGAAGTTTGGATGATGGAGATAATGCCTGGGAAATGAGCAAATCGACAAACTGTGAGAGCACGGCTTCTTTGGATCAAGGAGTGTCAGAACCAGGTTTATCCAACCAGAGTCTTGTGACGACTCACAGTGTGATGGAACTTTCAGGAGAACATGCTGATGGGCATGTGGCAGAAGAAGAGTTGCATACAGTGAGTCATGCACACTCCATGGACACAGAGGCTCTTCCGGTGAACTCAGATGCTAACCCGGACATGTGTCATCCCTCAGAGAATAGTGACCAAGTCGTCAGGACTCGAGTGGGCAGGGTCAGCAAAAGGGTGAACAGACTCATTGAATCCATGGTTCAAAGACCTTTTGATTTTAAGGATTTGGCAAACTCTGTGAGCCAAAAATCCCAGTCCATTCTTACTTGGTTTTGAGTGAATTCATTTGTTTAGAGTTTTGTATATGTTTAGTTCAGCAAAGTAATTGTAATGGAATATTGTTTTCCTCAAATATACATCCTGTATTGTGTTGATGGGTTTAAAGTTGGCACAGAATTGTATGGTGTAGATGGCATCATATTGATCTGAGAAGGGCAGAGGTCTGATCAACCGTATGTTCCTTCGAAACCTGTTATAGGTGGCTCTCAAGCTGAATGTTATACTTGGTTATGGCGACTCTGTGCAAAATTTTCATCGAATCCGTCAGTTTTCCATGTACAGTATTGGGATTGTACAACTGAGACTGACTTAGATTTTGGTGAAATATAGGAGGGGTGGATGTAGCAAGTGTGTAAAAAATGTTTATATTTCACCCCAAATCCATCTTCATAATCTGTTTTTCTTGATTTCTGAACTGCATTTTATTTTGGCGGAGAAGCTTTTATTTTCTTGTTTCCTGTTTCCGCGTCACATCCTCTGTATTGCCGCGCATTCCCGCTCTCTCCTCCAGATTGCGCCGTGCTGCGCTGGAGAGAGGTAGGTGTCACAGCAGCTGTCTTCTGTTTGTGTATTAAAGTATTCAAAATGTTCTTAAAAGTATATTCTGTAAACTCACAACTTGATATATATCGTTTTTAAACTGTTTTATGTTTAGTGCAGCACACTATTGGGTGTTTAATCCCCAAGTTACTGACATTTGTCGAGGTTTCATGCCAATGTGGTTCTTTTTTTTGTTCTTCTGATTGGTTAAGGTGTGTGTGGGGAGGCCAGAGCCTGAAAACTGCTGTACTAAATGTACTCTTGTTTTAAACAGGTATGTGAGTTCTTTCAAAATGTTATCTAGATGTTAAGTTAATGTATTAGTACATTTTCATGTTATAATGGAAACTATTTTTTTTGTTAATTCAATTTGAAATATAAGAATTGTAACTGTTGGGCAGAATAGTTCTGTTTGTGTTTTATTTTAATTGTTTTTGAATGAATGGAGAGTTTACTTTATTATTTATGAATTTCTGAGAATTTTGGTTGGTTTCAACACATTCCGGTCAGATTGCGCCGTGCTGCGCTGGAGAGAGGTGTGTGTGGGGAGGCCAGAGCCTGAAAACTGCTGTACTAAATGTACTCTTGTTTTAAACAGAATAAACCTGCCCTACTGCTGCAGTCCTCGTCTGCTGATTCTTTTTACCCGTGACACAACGCAGAGTACAGATGAGACAGATGTGGACGGTTACACGAGGTCTATAGAAATGCAATTTAATCTTGTGCTGTTTCTCAAACCGTTCTTTTTTATGCTGTTCTTTAAAATTTTATTAATAACTCTCTGCTTAGTTTAATTGTATTTTCAACTGCTATTGTTTTTGTGTATTGTATGCCTTGTTATACTGTTTGTTTTTTGTTTCAATAAAAAAAAAATAATAATAATAATTTCTAAAGTGATCAATAATCGGTCAGAATTATTGACGAACTGTCAGACTGATCAATAATCTGATTGAATCTTTTAATCTGTTGTTTAGGTGACGTTATGTTTTGAAGCGGTTCAGGACCAGTTGACCTTTGACACAGGCTCTACCCAAGTCTTCATCTTGACTAAGGAGTTTGTGGTGCACCTAAAAATGTCACCACAATATTTGGTTTTCTTATGAATGTAAAGTATTTCCATGTGCAGCTGATCCTATTTTCAAATATATGTTGTATTTTGTTTGCAGTTCGGCAAGTTAATATGCCTGCATTTTTATAGTGTTTTCCTGAGGAGCGGTGATGACGAAGCGGAACCTTTGTTTTGGGGAGGTGCGTTGCTTCCAGGTTGGTTTCGGGGACGGACTTCCGGTTGGCTTCACACGCTTTCTGGATTTAAACGGCGAAACAATGGTCGTCATCTCTGACTCCTAATTTTATTATTATTCAGGTCAGTACATGGTGAAAACACATCACAACTACGATGTAAGATGTTTACCTCTTATGTGAACAGCACATATCACTGTGTGGCGGTTTCTGTGCAGTAGTTGCAAGTTTAAACAGTCACGTTAAATCTGGCAGGATGCCAGCCCGCGCTGGGAAGGTCTCGCGAGGGAAAGTGAATAGAAGGATGTGATATCTTACTAACTCCGGGTTTTGAGTTTCACTTTGTTTTGTTTGAATGATATTCAGACCAAGTGTGGGAACTGAGATTAAAGGTGGACCAAGGTTAGATTCTGCATTTGTTTTGTAAGTCTTGTCATTTTATTTTTGATCGGTGTTCAGTTAAAGTCAGTGTATATTTTAATGCTTATTTCAGTAAATAATGTATAGAGCTAGATGCAGTAGATCATTAAAACAGTTGATTCATCCTGTTTGACACATTGTCTTCATCTAAGTGAAGGGTGAAAATGTGAAAAGGTTAATTACTGTAACACTGGTAAAAGAAGGAAATCAGATTTGTAAATCATTAATACCGTACAGGTACACTGTAAAATATTTGTTTTGGCTGGTGATTTCAATATCCGTGTCTGTTGTCCTACTTCACCTATGGCTCAGTCGTTTCTTAATGTTATTGATTCTTTTAATCTTGTGCAGTTTGTGACTGGTGCTACTCATGAGTTTGGACACACACTTGATTTGGTTTTATCTTTTGGTCTACCAGTTTTTAACTTAGTGATTGGTGACCCATTATTTTCAGACCATATGCCTGTTTTATTTGAGATAAAGCAGTCCATTACCAAAGTTAAACCATGTGCTGCAGTTCGGCTCTGTCGTGTTCTTAACCCTTCCACTGCTGTTCAGTTTTCTTCTGTTTTTAATGAGAACTGTACAATCCCAGAGACTGTGGGAAATAAAACCGAGGATATCAGCAACTGGTTTTATTCTACCAGCAAAGCAGCGCTGGATTCGGTGGCACCATTAAAAATTAGACCTGCAAAATCCAAACATGAACCCTGGTTAAATGATGTCACTCGGGCTGCCAGGAGAAACTGTCGTAAAGCTGAACGTAAATGGAAATATGATAACTTGCAGGTGTCACTCCAAATATTGAAGGAATGTTGGCGCTGTTATCAAAGGACTGTAAAAGATGCCAAAAGAAGATACCTGACTAATATCATTGTATCTAACAGTCACAATCCTGCTGTTTTATTTAGAACTATTAATTCTGTTTTAAATGCCCCACATGGTGCTATTGTGGAGACTTCCCCTGCTCTCTGTGAAAGTTTCTTACACTTCTTTGTTGAGAAAGTCACTTCTATTAGGGCCCAGATCATACCCACTGTTCATGACCCTGTAGATACTGTGCCTTGCTCTGCTATTTTTCATAGCTTTGAATGTGTGACTTTGCATTCCCTGCAGGAGGTCGTTAGCCACTTAAAGACCGTGTAAAGTGAAATTAAATGTGTGTTTTTAGTTTGTCACATGGCATAAATATGTGTTATTAATCACCCATATAAATCTGACTGATTAAAAACATTGTTTTCCTTATAAAATTAAGTGTCAAAAATCATGAAAAAACATGATTTTGCCTTGCTCTGAAACGGTGGGGGCGTGTCAGCGCGTGGGCGTGGTTTCAGCGCAGTACTGCGCCGTGTCCATGCCCCCTTCAGAGCTGAGCTGTGTGGGGAGGCATACGGGGGAAGCAGAGATCCACCTGCTCCGTTTTTATCTGAGTTCTGGCTTCCAGCAGCTTCTTTTTCCAAGAGCACTAACAACTCTGGTTATGTTTTTAAAGTTGAGGACACATATCTCCGCTGTTATAATCAGCGCTATTTTAGAAGATGAGCGGACTCGCGGTCCGACCCGGTCACATCGCATGTGGGGTCTGTGTTCTTCACGCGGATCGCCTCTCACACACACACACACGCACGCACGCACGCACGCACGCAGGGGGGGGGGCGGAGGTGCAGGTGGCATGTGGTCGCTCCAGCAGCACGCCTGGGTTGAGTACTGGAGGGAGACGGTCGGTAGCGAGTGAACGGCTCCACCGAAGAACGCATTTATACGGCTGGAGCTGCAGGGGGTGGGGCTTGTGACCGCGTGACGAAACGCGGTCACATTTAAACCACGCCTAAAAAATCCTGAAAGAGAAATATGTTTATACACAGTTTGATCTATAACTCCAAAATTAATTGAGCTACAATTTTGAGACTTTTTACTCATTTACAAGATTACAATTATGACATTTATAATGTTTATTGAAGAAAATGTTGAAATTCACTTTACACGGTCTTTAAAACCAACTGGTTCTCCAGACGATGCTATTCCACCTCAACTATTCAATGAGGTTTTTCTTACTATAGGTCCTTCGATCCTTGCTCTTGTGAATAGTAGCCTGTCCTCAGGTGCTGTTCCTGAAAATCTGAAACATGCAGTTGTCCAGCCTCTAATTAAGAAATCAAACTTGGATACTGCTGTCCTGGCGAACTACAGACCAATTTCTAAATTGCCCTTCGTTTCAAAAATTCTTGAGAAGGTAGTTTATAATCAGCTAATGGTCTATCTCATTGAAAATAATATTTTAGAGGTTTTTCAGTCCGGTTTTAAATCATTTCATAGCACAGAGTCAGCTCTTTTAAAAGTTTTTAACGATATATTCTTGGCGACTGATTCTGGTGACTGCGTTGTTTTGGTGTTGTTGGATCTATCAGCTGCGTTTGACACAGTGGATCACAACATTTTAATCACACGTTTGGAACAGTGGGTGGGCATTGGTCATATAGCCTTAGATTGGTTTAAATCTTATCTGACCAAGCGTACTTTTTGTGTCTGTCTTGATGGACATAGGTCCTCCTCTGCTCCACTCTCATGTGGTGTTCCGCAGGGCTCAGTTTTGGGCCCTCTTTTATTTTTGTTGTACATCCTTCCGCTTGGTTCTGTTTTTAGGAAATACGGGATTGCTTTTCATTGTTATGCAGATGACACACAGATCTACGTACCTTTAAAGAAAGCAGACTCAGCCTCTCTTCGGTCTCTGTTCCTATGTTTGGAAGATTTGAAGGCCTGGATGGCCCTAAACTTCTTGAAACATTTGAAGGCCTGGATGGCCCTAAACTTCTTGAAACTTAACGAAGACAAAACAGAGGTGGTGATCTTTGGCAGTTCGACTGAAGACTCTCTGTCCGATTGCTCCTTGGCTCAGTATGTCCGGCCAGTTGTTACAAATCTAGGGGTCAAGCTGGATGCTGGTCTTAGGCTGGAGTCTCAGATTAAAGCAGTTGTAAAATCCAGCTTTTTTCATTTGAGGCAGCTAGCCAAAGTAAAAGCCATCCTTCCTAGACAGCACTTCGAAACAGCAATCCATGCATTTGTGACCACACGGCTGGATTACTGTAATTCACTTTATGTTGGTATTAGTGATCTGTGTACTTCCCAGCTTCAGAGGGTTCAAAATGCAGCTGCACGACTCTTAACAGGTACACGAAAATTTGACCACATTTCCCCTGTTTTGGCATCTTTGCACTGGTTACCGGTGCGTTACAGGATTCATTTTAAAATACTTTTATTTACTTTTAAAGCTCTAAATGGCCATGCCCCTCCATACCTGTCAGAGCTGCTGCATTACTACACACCCTCTCGTTCGCTCAGGTCAGCTGACCAGTTGCTTCTGAGGGTACCGAGGACAAAGCGCAAGCTTAGAGGGGACCGTGCTTTCTCTGTGGTAGCTCCTAAGCTCTGGAATGACCTCCCATTAGACATAAGACAGGCCTCTTCACTTGCTGTTTTTAAGTCTCTTCTTAAAACCCATCTTTTTTCTTTGGCTTTTGGTACAATCTGAGATGTTTTAACTTTGTTTTATTGTTTTATTGTATTCATAATTTATTATTTTAGTACTGTTTTTAGTCCCTTCCATTTTATGATTGTATTGTATTTTGTGATTGTGTGTACAGCACTTTGGTCCTGTTGGGTGCATAAAGTGCTCTATAAATAAAGTTGGTATGGTATGGTATGGTTAACAAATCCTATAAATAAACACGCTTTCTGGATTTAAACGGCGAAACAATGGTCGTCATCTCTGACTCCTAATTTTATTATTATTCAGATGGTGTGTAATCACTGTTGCAGCAGTCCTGACACTCGGGACCTGTAACAGATTGTGGGGGCTCGTCCGGGATCAGCACGCCACACATCCATGGGCTACTGCTGATCCAATGATACCGACCACCAGGACCTCTCGTGCTACACGTTCTCAGTGCCAGGAGTGACCCAGTGTGCAGAGGTGAGGCCGGTAACCAGTGAAAAGGGTGTACCCGCCTACAGAGTGCAGCACTGTGGACTCAAGCGGCCGAGATCAGCAAGATGTCTTCCGGTGAGAGAAAACAACTTCTTTGGAGCATCAAGAAGAAGTTACACCAGCTAACAGGTAGTGAAGCCCACCTCATCGCAACTTCTCTTGGAGACGTTGAAGGACTGGACTCTAGTAAGTTGATTCAAGACGATGAAGAAAGTTGTGTTGAATATTTGACTACCTACCTGTCATGTTCAACAATCCTGGGTCGGGAGGACCAGGGTTTGCCATTATTAAAAAGACTAGAATGTATCATAGATGGGACTATGGTGAATCGTGGACAAACTACAGTGTCTTTTGAAGCTGAAGCAAGTACAAGTGAGCAGGCCATTCCCCGTGTTCAGCCACAAGGCGGCGATGGCGGCGCAGACCCACAGGGACTGAGTCCAACACCACCTCACACCAGCCAATCTCGCAACCAGCAGGTAACCTGGGCATCAGTTCCACCAGCTACAGGGGACCCACTTGTCCCGACCCTCCAACCCCATCAACCTCTGTGCCCACCCCAGTGGTCTGTCCCTCATTCAGAGAACGTTCCAAGTTACACTGGTGAGAGTATGATAGCCATGAAAGATTTACCACTGCTGTCCCGTAGAGAATTCAAAGTGCATGGTGGGATGATTAGTGACACGACATCAGAAATTGGGTACAACAGCATCTGTAAACAGATAGATGAGGGTCTCAGGGAGAATCACACTCCAAATGAGGTGATTAGAGGAGTGCTACGTCTTATTAAACCAGGTAACTTCAGAGATATGTTAACAATAAAAGACGATCTCACAGTTTCTGAGCTTAAAAGTTTCCTGCAGTCTCACTTAGGTGAGAAAAGCAGCACAGAACTCTTTCAAGATTTAATGTGTGCTAAGCAGTTTGAAAATGAGACGCCTCAGCAGTTTTTATATAGAATGATTGGACTGAAACAAAAGATCCGGTTCTCACTCAGACAACCAGACTCAGTCGTTAAGTACGATATATCCACAATTCAGTGTGTCTTTCTCAACACTATTTGCCAGGGCATAGGGGAGAAGTACGACAGTGTTCGCAGAGACCTCAAGACCCTCCTGGGTGACCCCACTGTCAGTGATGAGGCACTGCTTCGCCAAGTAATAAAGACCACGGCGGAGGAAAGCGAGCGGAAGCGTCGACTTGGCCGTAGTTCTACCATCAAAGTGAGTCATGCACACACAACAAACAGTGAGTTGAAAGAGCAAACAAAGGACGACGTGAAAGTAAATCAGATTAATAATGACTTCACACTTCAAAGACTCAGCGCCCAGGTGGAAGCACTGACACAAGCTATGGAAAACCTGAAAGCAAGGACAGTTCATGTTCCAGCACCAGAGCAGAGGAGCTCAAGACCCCAACCAGAGAGAAGATCTCAAAGAGAAAGAAAGAGCTGTCAGAACTGTGCTTCTCAAGTCAACCCGAACTGTAACCACTGCTTTGTCTGCGGAGAAGAAGGGCATCGTGCTGTAGGGTGCCTGAAGAAAACTAAGCCGTCGGGAAACTGGAGACGATCAGAGCAGGGGGACCACCTCTGATCGGCAAACCTCAGCAGTCCCACCCAAAGAAAAGGCCCAAAACCACTACTGACAGAGAGATGTTAGGTGCATGTTCGCAAGGAACTGACAAAGAAATACCACGTGGTCTAGTAGCTCCCCTAGTAGGTCGCCAGTCCCTTCTGAAATGTATGATGGCAGGTTACCTTGTAACAGTGGTATTAATAATAACAATAATAATAATAATAACAATAATAACAATAACAATAATAATAATGTATTTTCCTGTCATCTGCGTATGTTTCCCATACACAGACGAAATTCGTCTCTGCATTTAACCCAACCACCACCAGGTGGTGCAGTGAGCAGCCCGAAAGCGCCCGGGGAGCTGGAGAAATAGGTGTGCACTCATAGACACCCCAAGGTGGGTAGTGGCCGGGGCGCGAACCCGCGTCCTTCGGGTCCCAAGTCAAAAGCCCTGCCACTAGACCAGACACGGGGGCGGGGGTAAGTCTTATAGATCAGGCATGGCTAAATAGATACTTACCCGGACAACAGATTAGATCCTTAAGTGAACTGATGGATGATGAACTTAATGTGAAGGCAGTCACGGGGGACTCAGTACCTTATGATGGATGGGTGGAAGTTGTAGTCAACCTTGAAGGCAACAATGACCCAGGCCTATCGATACGTGTACCCTTCCTTGTGAGCCGCCTTAAGATCGAGAGACCCATAGTAGGCTTTAATGTAATCCACGAGTTCATTAAAGACAATGGGGGGAACTACAAACTTATTGAGCTTATTGGTAGAGCCATGGGGACTGACATTTCTACTGTAAGCACCCTAGTAAGTTTCATCCAGGCTAAAGAACATCCTATACATGAGCCAGCTACTGTAAAAGTAGGTTTCAAAGGGGGAATAGTCTATCCCAATCAGGTGGCTTACATTAAGTGTAGAGTCCCAGACAGTATTAGCTCAACAGAGTCACTTGTGTTGTTTGAACCAGTACTAGATAATGTCCACCTTGAACAGCTTAGTGTTGGAGCGGGACTTTTACAGATAGAAAAGACAGAGAGGCCGTATATTAAAGTACAGGTGTCAAATTATTCCAGCCGGAGTGTGACACTACCTAGTTCAACAGTTTTGGGTTCTATTGAACCTATTGCAAAAATAGTTGAGACTGACCAACCCAAGACCCCTTGTGAAACAGCACCAGTCTCCACCTGTATTGTTGGCTCTGTGAGCAAGTCTAGTCAAGACCAAGAGCCATCCAATACTGCCCACTGGCACCCTCCAGTGGATATTAGCCACCTAACACCAGAACAACAAAAGGAAGTAGAGCAAATGTTATTTGAGGAATCAAATGCTTTTGCCCGAGATGATGGAGACATTGGAAATATTCCGAGTTTGAACATGACCATTAACCTGACAGACGACATCCCAGTCCAACGCACATACACATCCATCCCCAAGCCATTATACAAAGAGGTGAAAGAATACATCCAGGACTTACTGGCCAAAGGCTGGATAGTCAAGTCGAAATCACCCTTTGCTGCGCCTGTAGTGTGTGTGAGGAAACGGGATGGCACGCTAAGACTTTGCATTGACTACAGACAGTTGAATCAGAAGACCGTGCCTGACCGCCACCCGCTTCCGCGCATCCGGGACCTCCTGGACACGCTGGGCGGCCACAGCTGGTTCAGCATTCTGGACCAAGGTAAAGCTTACCACCAGGGGTATATGGCTGAGGGTTCACGCCATATGACTGCCTTTGTCTACCCTGGGGTCTCACCCTGGGGGCTATATGAGTGGGTAAGGATTCCTTTTGGTCTCAGTAATGCCCCCGCCGCTTTTCAACGCAGTATGGAAGAAATGCTAGACACCCTGCGTGATGATTGTTGCATTCCATATCTGGATGACATCCTTTGCTATTCAAAGGGGTTCACTGAACATGTTGAGGCGCTGCGCAAGGTCCTCAGAGCTCTTCAGCAACATGGGGTTAAGCTTCGCCCAACCAAATGTGAACTGTTCAAAGCAGAGGTCAGATATGTGGGTAGGCTGGTTTCAGAAAAGGGGGTCCGAATCGATCCAAAGGACTATGAAGCTGTCAAGTCACTCAGTCAGAAGACGCCAACGAACGTGGGTGAGTTAAGAAAACTGCTTGGGTTTTTAAGTTATTATCGGGCCTACATTCAAGATTTTTCCAGGATTGCTAAACCTTTGTACAGCCTCCTACAAGTCAAAGGGAGTCCTGAAAACACTCAGACCAAGCCCAAGAAAACCCGAAGTGCTCAGCTGCCCTCAAGGGCTCCTATCAGCTGGACAGGTGAGCACGACCACATCCTGAGGCAGCTCATTGACACTCTGTCCGACCCACCTGTGCTTGCCTACCCCGACTTCGAACTGCCCTTTGTTTTACATACTGACGCATGTGAGAAAGGGCTCGGGGCTGTGTTGTATCAGAGGCAGGGGGGAAAATTAAAAATCATAGCGTATGGCTCAAGAACTCTGACCCCAGCTGAAAAAAACTATTGTTTACATTCCGGTAAGCTAGAGTTCCTAGCTCTTAAATGGGCCATTTGTGAGAAGTTCAGGGATTATTTATTTTATGCCCCAGAGTTCACAGTGTATACCGACAATAATCCCTTGACATATGTAATGAGCACTGCAAAGTTAAATGCGACAGGACATAGGTGGGTAGGAGAGCTTGCAGATTTCCGGTTTAACATCAAGTACCGACCTGGTAGAGTTAATGTGGACGCTGACACTTTGTCACGCCTTCCGCTGGACATTGACAGTTATGTTGGAGAATGTACAGAGGAGCTTAGCCGAGACATTGTTTGTGCAACATGGGAAGGGAGTGAGGTAGCAAAGAAGAGTGATGTTGCCTATGTAGCTGCCTTAAACCTGGCTCAAGACATTGGGTCGGACACTAGGCCAGACGCACCAGCCTTACCTAGCATTAGCCATGAAGAGCTAGTGAGAGCACAAAGACAAGACACGACAATTAAAGAACTCCTCAGGTTAAAAGAGACCAAACCCACACTAACTGACAGAGACAGACAAAATGCAGATGGGTTAGTGCGGAGGTTAATGCGTGAGTGGGGGAAACTTAAGATGGAGAATGAGCTACTTTACAGAGAAGCTGGGGGTAGAAAACAGCTTGTACTGCCTGCAGAGTACAGGCCCTTGGTGCTGAAACTCCTTCATAAGGACATGGGTCACCTCGGTGCTGAAAGAGTTATCAACCTGGCCCGAGATCGCTTCTACTGGCCCTTTATGAAGAAGGACATTGAAGCTTATGTGACGAGACAATGTCCCTGTATAAAACAAAAGAAACCCACCACACACGTCAGGGCACCCATGGGGAGCATCAGTTCCAGTGCACCCATGGAGCTAGTATCCATTGACTTTATGCATCTAGAAAAGAGCAGAGGTGGTTACGAATACATCCTTGTTGCAGTTGACCACTTTACACGGTTCGCTCAGGCGTGGCCGACCAGAAACAAGTCAGCCAAAACTGCTGCGGAGAAACTATACAACGATTTTATTCCTCGTTTTGGGTACCCTGCTAGACTACATCACGACCAGGGCCGTGAATTTGAAAACTCACTGTTTAGGGGACTACAGCAGCTGTCAGGTGTCAGTCACTCACGTACAACACCATACCACCCACAGGGAAATCCTGCAGAGAGATTTAATCGCACCCTACTACAAATGCTGAGAACTCTTGAGGAGGCAGAAAAGGATAACTGGAAAGACTTTCTGCCCCAAGTTGTCCATGCATATAATTGCACAAAACATGAGGCCACAGGGTTTGCCCCACATTTCTTAATGTTTGGACAGCATCCCCGCTTGCCCGTGGACCTCATGTTTGGACTCAACACAGAGGAGGACAGTGAAACACCATATGGATATGTTCAAGAGTGGGCAAGGAGGATGAAAGAGGCTTATCGTATTGCTAACAACAACAGCCAGCAATCGAGCGCTCGTGGAAAGAAACACTATGACCAACATGTGAGAGGAGTTGTCTTGGAGCCTGGTGATCGAGTGTTAGTTCGCAACCTGAGAGAAAAGGGCGGACCTGGAAAGCTCAGGTCATATTGGGAGCAGACTGTGTACATTGTCAAAGAGCAGATCAATGACAGCCCCATCTACAAAGTATGTCCTGAGAACAATGCCCAGAATACCAGGGTCCTCCACAGAAATCTGCTGCACCTGGTGAATGACTTACCTTTAACTGTTGATCACAGAAAAGATAAAGCACCCACCAAGAGCAGAGTCAGAGGCCACCGGGTCACTCCAAGCCAAAGTAATCGAGACAGCGACTCATCAGATTCTGAGAGTGACTCCAGGATGCGTTATTGGCTCAGAGTACCTGCGTCAACAAGACTACAGGAACCAGCCACCCAAACTCATCCAGTGTCGAGCCAAGTTTTCACACCCGTGGACCAACAGAGGGACTCTCAACTGAGCACTGTAGATGAACATTTTCAGCATCCAGCTGAAAATGAACTGGTCCAAAACGGTGAAACGGACGATGCACAAAGAGAACAAGAACTGGGAAGAGACACTGAACAGGTTGAACCTGAAATTGAGCGAGAGGAGCGAGTACCAACTCAGGAGGAATTTCTCAGGAGGTCTACGCGAGCAAGGAGACCACCTCAGACATTCACCTACAACACTATGGGTCAGCCCTCCTATCAGCCACAAGGGGTCATAGGTCATGTTGGACTGTGTGGGTTACAAGCTTCACCATTATGGGTAATGCAACCTGTGCAAGAGCAATTTTATACTCAACAGACTGTGCCTTATGCAACGACAATGCCTTTTGCAGTGCTTTATAATTTTGTATACTGAGATGTGTACACTGAAGTGAAAGGTTCTTTTGAGTGAGGGTCCTGTGATAAGAACCAAGTTGAAAGTATGTTTACACAAATAATTATTTCATTTTATTTCTGGACTATGAAAGCATGTTTACACAAAGAATTATTTCATTTTATTTCTGGACTATGAAAGCATGTTTACACAAAGAATCATTTTATTTTATTTCTGGACTATGAAAGCATGTTTACACAAATAATTATTTCTATTTCTGGACTATGAAAGCATGTTTACACAAAGAATTATTTTATTTCTGGACTATGAAAACATGTTTACACAAAGAATTATTTCATTTTATTTCTGGACTATGAAAGCATGTTTACACAAATAATTATTTCATTTTATTTCTGGACTATGAAAGCATGTTTACACAAATAATTATTTCATTTTATTTCTGGACTATGAAAACATGTTTACACAAAGAATTATTTCATTTTATTTCTGGACTATGAAAGCATGTTTACACAAAGAATTATTTCATTTTATTTCTGGACTATGAAAGCATGTTTACACAAAGAATTATTTCATTTTATTTCTGGACTATGAAAGCATGTTTACACAAATAATTATTTCATTTTATTTCTGGACTATGAAAGCATGTTTACACAAAGAATTATTTCATTTTATTTCTGGACTATGAAAGCATGTTTACACAAATAATTATTTCATTTTATTTCTGGACTATGAAAGCATGTTTACACAAAGAATTATTTCATTTTATTTCTGGACTATGAAAGCATGTTTACACAAAGAATTATTTCATTTTATTTCTGGACTATGAAAGCATGTTTACACAAAGAATTATTTCATTTTATTTCTGGACTATGAAAGCATGTTTACACAAAGAATTATTTCATTTTATTTCTGGACTATGAAAGCATGTTTACACAAAGAATTATTTCATTTTATTTCTGGACTATGAAAACATGTTTACACAAAGAATTATTTCATTTTATTTCTGGACTATGAAAGCATGTTTACACAAAGAATTATTTCATTTTATTTCTGGACTATGAAAGCATGTTTACACAAATAATTATTTTATTTCTGGACTATGAAAGCATGTTTACACAAAGAATTATTTCATTTTATTTCTGGACTATGAAAGCATGTTTACACAAAGAATTATTTCATTTTATTTCTGGACTATGAAAGCATGTTTACACAAATAATTATTTCATTTTATTTCTGGACTATGAAAACATGTTTACACAAATAATTATTTCATTTTATTTCTGGACTATGAAAACATGTTTACACAAAGAATTATTTCATTTTATTTCTGGACTATGAAAGCATGTTTACACAAAGAATTATTTCATTTTATTTCTGGACTATGAAAGCATGTTTACACAAATAATTATTTCATTTTATTTCTGGACTATGAAAGCATGTTTACACAAATAATTATTTCATTTTATTTCTGGACTATGAAAGCATGTTTACACAAATAATTATTTTATTTCTGGACTATGAAAACATGTTTACACAAATAATCATTTTATTTCTGGACTATGAAAGCATGTTTACACAAAGAATTATTTCATTTTATTTCTGGACTATGAAAACATGTTTACACAAATAATTATTTCATTTTATTTCTGGACTATGAAAGCATGTTTACACAAAGAATTATTTCATTTTATTTCTGGACTATGAAAGCATGTTTACACAAAGAATTATTTCATTTTATTTCTGGACTATGAAAGCATGTTTACACAAAGAATTATTTCATTTTATTTCTGGACTATGAAAGCATGTTTACACAAATAATTATTTCATTTTATTTCTGGACTATGAAAGCATGTTTACACAAATAATTATTTCATTTTATTTCTGGACTATGAAAACATGTTTACACAAATAATCATTTTATTTCTGGACTATGAAAGCATGTTTACACAAAGAATCATTTCATTTTATTTCTGGACTATGAAAACATGTTTACACAAATAATCATTTCATTTTATTTCTGGACTATGAAAGTATGTTTACACAAAGAATCATTTCATTTTATTTCTGGACTATGAAAACATGTTTACATAAATAATCATTTCATTTTATTTCTGGACTATGAAAGCATGTTTACACAAAGAATTATTTTATTTCATTTCTGGACTATGAAAGTGTTATGAATTCAAAAAGGTTGAAGGAAGCTCTGAAACGAATGTGCAAGTTTATGCAGGTTTATTGTACATAATAAGAATAAACCTTACAGCAATAACAGACCTGACTCCGAGCACAGTCCACACACACATCTTCAAAGGCAGGGCCACGGTTATAAAACCCCGGATGTCGTCACCGCCTCCTGGAACCTGGAACCGCCTTGGACTGCTTCGGGACCGCCCTGGGACCACCTACACTACCACGTGACCCTCCTTTCTGTCAACAAACTATCAGCTTCAATGTAAACATCAAATGTTGGGTCTGTTGAATTGTGCAGGCGTGTAACTGTTCCCTAGTGAAAACAAAGCCCGAGAGAAAAACGTTCTGCCTTGTGTCACATTTCCATTTCACATTATAAGGCAGAGTTAAGTGAATACAAATAATAGAACATAATGGGTGTAATGTAATACTGATAGAAATATATTTCAGAAGAGAAACTGGTATTGGTCAAGTTTGGGGAATGATTAGGAAGATGAATGGGATTAGAAAACAATATGGATTACCAGTTTTACAAGAAAATGAGAGGACTGCGGTATCAGACCAGGAAAAAGCAGAAATGTTAGGTAAAAAATTTAGCAATATTCACAGCTCAGAAAACATTACTAAAGAAAGGCAGCGAAGGAGACACATGACTTTGGTTGAAAATGAATACTTATTAACCCAACATGAGGAAACCTCAGATTTATTAAATGTTGCATTTTCAAAGTCAGAAATGATTCGAGCAATAAATAAATTCAAAGACTCCACTCCAGCTAAAGACCAGATCCATTATACGATGATAAATCATCTTAGTGATTCGTCCAAAAAGCTACTACTTGAGCTGCAGCAGTGCAGGATTTTTAAGTCCATCTCGATATAAACGATATTGTCTCGTCTTGTATCTCTTTAGAAAAAATCTCGATATTTTAAAAATATCGATATATCGCCCAGCCCTACAGTAAGGCACATTGGGCATCCTTAGATAAGGCTAGTCAGAGAATACTGTATATGTATCAGCAGTAGTGTAGATATAAAAGTAGTGTACAGTAAATGTAAACAGTAGTAATAAATGTAAAGCAGTAGTAATAAATGTAAAAATGTAAAATATTAACATATTTTTTTCCAATAATTCTCAGTTGGGTCATCTGGACAGT